>CM056953.1:26589002-26620586 GCA_029856935.1 Cyclocarya paliurus
AGCGAATATGAAAATCTAAAAGTTTTTGCTGTAAATAAATGAAAATGTTTTGATTCTGTTTATTTCGAACATGTGAAGTGATCTAAAACTATTCAGTATTCGGTTTTGATATGATGTAACATCTGAAAACATCAATTTCTGATTCTGTATCTGAATATGAATTGGTTCCGATAATGTTCTTTTTGTTTCTGTTAAGACCAAACTATGGGTATAATGGTGGTTTATAACCCTACCACGGGGTTAAAAATGGTATTTGTCTCGATAAAATGCTCCGATATGATATGAAGATGATATATAAGTTTGTGATATGCCGAAGGATTTTTGAATAAGAAAGTTTTTTGAAAGTTTCGCTCTGATGTTTTGTAATAAGTTTTGTTTATGCATTCTGAAAGTAAATATGTTGTTTATGCATTCTGAAAGTAAATATTTTGTTCTGCATACCAAACTTTATAAATGCTCATGTTTCCATGCTAGTATAAGTTCTCTACTTACTGAGTTGTTGATAAGTTACCGATTATCTCCACAATATTTTTTAGATATTTTGATGGTTCAGCTGAGGATCAAGATTTTGAGGCATTGGGTGAGATGATTTAAGTATAGTAAATTAAGCATATAAAGTTTTTATAAGTATTGTCGATTTTTATTAAGAAATTTTATTGTGTTATGATGAAGTGGTGAGCTGCCACGTGCTCAATAAATAGCAATTTAATGGGCTTGGGGCAAAGATGGGATAGAGATTTCTCATCTCTATCTCATCTCGTCATTGCAACTTTTTTAAATTTTCATACAAAATATAATAAACATTTTAACTATTTCCAATCCCAATTTAACTCTGTCAAATCTTAATATTTTAAATTAATATTTAAATTTTTATCTTAATACTATTCACAAAATTTTTAAAATTCTCATTTTATTTCACCAGCAAAACCTTAAACTCTTATATAAAGCAAATAGTTCTGATTTTTTTTTTTTTGTTGATAAAAGCAAGTAGTTCTGAAATTGCCAAACAGTTGATACGCAATTATTAAATATCTGACATTTCAATCGGATCCAAATGAAAACCCACACATGTCTTTGACCCTTGAGAACACTGATCTGAGACATTTAGGAATTAGCTAATCGAGTACGTCAGCCAAATTAAACCATGCAGTCATCTCTGTATCGAAGAGAAAACGCCGTCAACAAGATTACAAAAGCCATTACCTCACGTATTTCGCCCATTTACTCACCGAATACGTCATCCCAACCCCAATTCAATACTCCACCACCCCCCCTATATATACATCGAACGCTTGTTTCTGGCCTCCACAATTCACATCCCATACTTATCATACATCTCTCCCTCATTTGTTATCTGCTTAAACCCTCACTCTATTGTTACTATTTGTTAGTTGATTTTATAGTACGTACGTGTCTAAAATAGACAAAAATGGCGAAAGCACCCGATGAGCAGCACCCGGTAAAGGCCTTTGGATGGGCAGCTAGAGATTCTTCTGGCCTTCTCTCGCCTTTCAAATTCTCCAGAAGGTCCCCTCTCGATCTCTCGCTCCCCACCTTAACTCCATTCTTACTTGATCGGTTTTCCCTTCCTTTCTGTTTTCTTCTCTTAGCATTTAAAGTAAATACATTAATGTTTAATAGTTACAAAATTTGATCAACGAGCAAAGAAAAGGATCCATGCATAGTGATTGTCTCTCATTGGTTGTCGTTATGTATTGCTTTCTCGTGCTTCTGAGTTTTCAATTTGTGCTTTAAATGGTATATCTATAGGGTACCTGGAGACAAGGATGTAAGGTTCAAAGTTCTTTATTGTGGGATCTGCCACTCCGACCTTCACAAGATCAAAAACTAGTGGGGTAGTTCCAAATACCCAATTGTTCCAGGGTAAGTTTCCATTTCATTTTAAGCGATTGTGTAGCCTAAAAAACATCAACAAAAACGTCAATAGATCTTTGGTATACAAAGTAACTACTGCAGTCTGCAATAACATTGGACTTTCATTTTAATTGCAGGCACGAAATTGTTGGGGAAGTGACAGAAGTAGGGAACGAGGTGAAGAAAGTTAAAGTGGGAGACAAAGTGGGAGTGGGATGCGTTGTTGGTGCATGCCACTCCTGCGAGAACTGCAACAATGACCTTGAAATTTACTGTCCCCAAACGATATTGACATAAGATGACATTTACTATGATGGCACAATTACATACGGAGGCTTCTCAGACACTATGGTAGCTAATGAGCGCTACATCCTTCGATTCCCAGAAAACTTACCACTCGATGCTAGTGCTCCCCTTCTTTGTGCTGGGATAACACTCTACAGTCCTTTGAAATATTATGGGTTAGCGGAGCCGGGTAAACACATTGGGATTGTTGGCCTAGGTGGACTTGGTCATGTGGGTGTTAAATTTGCCAAGGCTTTTGGAGCAAAAGTGACTGTAATTAGCACCTCCGCCAACAAGAAGGATGAAGCTCTGGGGTATCTTGGTGCTGACTCGTTCTTACATAGTCGTGACCAAGAACAAATGCAGGTGAGTGTTAGCTAACAACATTTTTCTTTAGTTCTCCTCTTGATAGTCTGATAATATTAATAGAGAGTGATTGTTAAAACTATTAAATTTGAACAGGCCGCCCAGGGCACGTTTGATGGTATACTGGATACAGTATCTGCTGTGCATTCTATTCTGCCCTTAATTGGTCTATTAAAGTCTCATGGAAAGCTTGTTATGTTGGGTGCACCAGAGAAACCGCTTGAGCTACCAGTCTTTCCTCTGCTTATGGGTAATTTCCTTTCAAGTCAATTACTAAGTTTTCCCTTTGTTATAAGTTGGAATTCCATCTTGTTCATATATAGCTATAGAGTTAATAAGACTTGTTTTAACAGGAAGAAAAATGGTTGCGGGGAGTGCCACTGGAGGATTGAAGGAAACACAAGAGATGATAGATTTTGCTGCAAAACATAACATCAACAGCTGACATTGAGGTTATTCCAATAGACTACCTTAACAAGGCAATGGAGCGTCTTGCTAAGGGTGATGTAAGATACCTTAATGATCTGCATGTTTTGGTTTCTTTGTATTTGTTCCAAGAGTGTGTTTAAATGCTCACTATTTAGCTTCTATCTCTAGCTGCCAAAACGAGGTTGTCCTTCTTGCATGATAATTTATCAATGTGGAATAAGAAAGCATTTTCCTATTTCTGTCTTCTTAAATTTCTATTACAGTGTAATAAAACTGGTTGTTCTTACCTGAGATTTAAATAATTATTTTTTAGTTTGTTTCTGTAATATGGCGTTACGTCCTCTTTAACATGCTAAGTAGGTTGAGAAATCTCTTTGCTACTCCCGGGACAAGGCTCTTTGCCCAATCTCATTGGTTCTCTTCAGATCTTGCTGTCTCTCATCAGTTTTGATCTGTAGTCTCTTCTTTTATATCAAAATACTATTCTTTTGCATTAAATCTTTTTATTCTTTCAAATCCATGAAAATAAATAAAAATATATAGAAATAAAATAAAATCAATAGTATTAAAGGAAAAATATCACTTTTCATAAATAAAATAGTGGTAAAAATCATATAAAAATAACACTTACGAGCTGCTATTGGCACACTTGATGGTTACTAGCTATACGATATCAAATGTGCATCCCATTTCGCCCCTAATTGGTCTATTGAAGTTCCATGGGCAGCTTGTTATGTTGGGTGCACCGGAGAAGCCGCTTGAAATACACATCTTTCCTCTGGTTTTGGCTAATTTTCCATAAGTCAATTAAAAACTCTTTGTTGAGGAAAAAATTAGTTGATTAGTATATTCTTGTGAAAATCTTTGTAAAATTATGTTGTAACAAGTGTTAAAGTGTGTTTTAGTGAAAAGGAGGTCAAGTGAACTCAACTGGATCAAGAATAACTCATTTTGGAAGGAGAAATGCTACACAACCTCCCCAACTTTCACACACCACATTTTTTTAAATTTTTAAATTTTTTAATATTTTTTTTAAATTTTTTAATATTTTTTTTGTGTTTATTCTTTTTAAATTAATTTAATTTTTCTATTCATTATTTATATATTAAATATTTGATAAAAAATAAAAATAAAAAAAATGTAGTGTGTGGAGGTTGTGTGAATAGTAGGAGGTTAAGTAGAATTTTTGTTTTGGAAGTATGCAGGAAGTTGGCTTGACACGACTCGACACTTCGCTCGAGCCAGATAAGTTGGCTCAACATGCGCTCGACGTGGCGCTCCAGCGAAGCCTCCCAGAGAGGTCCGCTCGACGTGCGCTCGACTCAGCGCTCGAGCGAACTCAGGCAGAGAGGTCCGCTCGATGGTCGCTCAACATGTCGCTCGAGTGAAGTTCTGAAAGTTAACCTGCGCTCGACTCGAGCTCGACATTTCGCTCAAGCCAATGTTCCAGAAACTCAAATCTCAGTGTTTAAGCGCCGTGAATCAAATGGGCTATAAATAGAACATCTTGTTCTATTCTTTGGTGTGGAAAAACAGAGCAAAAACCCCAAGTGTTTTCAAGAGCCATTGAGAGAACATTTTCCTCACCTTGTGAATCTCTCTTGAAAGAACATATATCCACCACACCACACACAAGATCAAACCTCATACAAGTCCATCCAAGTGGACTTGTTTTATTGGCCGGAAGGTTTCCGGAGTTGTTGTTGATGCAAAGATCGAGAGGTTCTCGTGGAATGCTATAGAAAGGTCGGAGTTCCGACACTACATGCATGTAGAGATCGAGTGGGTCACTCGTGGTGTTGCAGACAAGTTTAGGAACTTCAAAGGTTTTGTAAGTGTCACTAAATTGGTTGTAACAATTAAAGTTTCTATAGTGGATTTGAGGTGGTGTCTTACACCCGGAGTGGTTTTAGATTTTGAAGAGGTTCTTCAAATGAGTTTCCACTCCGTGAACAAATCTCTATGTTGATTGTCTGTGTGATTGGTTTCTTTATTTATTTGCTTGCTTGTCAATATTTTTGTTAAATCAGAAAAATTGATCTACACCTATTCACCCCCTCTAGGTGTTGTGTTGGTAGAACTACTGCTTTTTCACTCTTCAATTATTTTATGTTAATTTCTGTCCATTTTGTTCATTCATATCTATAGAGTTAACTGGACTTGTTCTAATAGGAAGAAAAATGGTTGCGGGGATTGCGATCGGAGGAATAAGGGAAACTCAAGAGATGATAGACTTTGTGGCAACACATGACAACATCACGGCAGACATGGAGGTTATTCCAATGGACTAAGTGAACAAGGCAATGGAGCGCCTTGCAAAGAGTGATGTTAGATACCGATTCGTATTTGATATTGGAAACAGCTTGGCTTCTACCAACCATTAAGGACTAGCTTAATTAATTTGTTTCTTCCATTTCTAGAATTTGTTCCAATGATCTTTTTTAATTAGTCAGTACTGTGTATACGTTGCATTTATCTTGTCCACCAAGATAATATTGTATTTGGCACCCAATAATTAATCAGTGTGGAATATAAAAATGTTTTTCTATCAACTTAAATTTCCTACAGGCTGTAATATATATTCCCTTATAATATCTTCTTTTTTATTTAAATCATGACAAGCTAAATTTCCTACAAGCCGCAATATATAGTCCCTTATAAGCGCCCCCAAAGTGCATAGCTTTCGGCCAAAGCTGGTTGAGTTACATGTCTTCTGTGCGCATAGACAAATGCCAAGATTTCCCCACCCGTATCTCTTCTAATGACCTCCAATCCTATTTTTCTGCTCTTTAATTGGATCTAAGGTAGCATCCCAATTTGCCTTTATAGAATTCAATTATGGTTTTGTCCAGTGGTTGATTACACTCTCTATGCCAACTGTTGTATGCCTCCATTTCAGCTAAATCTAAGTAGAGTGGTAGGCTTCCATATGTTCATTGGCTATATGGATCACCTTTCTTGGGCTATGAAATTGATCCTCAAAGATGAAAACATTTATTCTTAGCCACATCTTACGCTCGCACACTTGTTGCAATCCATTCCATCTCTGCCTTTTTAATCTTTCTCATCAATTTATCCCACATCTCGAAGAAATCCTCTTCAACTATAGCCCATTTCGGAACTAGACTTGAGTCTTCTGCACACACATCACTAATGTCATTCCCTACCTTCGAGAGAAACATTTTCACCCCTCTAGTAACATTCAGCTCCCATGTGTTCCTCCAGCTTCCCTCTCTTGAATTCTCCTCAAACGTTTCTCCCTTTAATCCCTTTTCTTGGTTTATGTCCACATAGTATGCACTCCTAACTATGAAAAGGCCATCTTTAGTGTACCCCCAGTTTAATTTATCCTCAGCTCCCAACCTATTAAAAGGGATATTGCGGATATGCTCACCTTCTTCTTAATGAGGATCTCCTTCCTTGCCTGAGACAAGAAATTGTTCCTCCAATTGCCTATCTTTTGCCACACTTGCTCCTTTACACATCTAAAAGTATTGTATTCTGATTTTCCCACCATGGCTAGAAGCCCCAGGTACTTTTCACAGCTATGACACACAACTGCTCTTGCTGCTCTTAAGATCTTCTTTTTGTCAATTGCACAAGTATTTGAACTGAAGAGAATGAATGTTTTATCATTGTTGATAACATGACAAAAAGCTATTTCATACTTGTAAAGGATATCCTGTAGCTTGGCTCATTCTTCCTTCTTAGCTCTTCCAAATAACACAATCATCAAACAATAAATGTTTAATTCTAATGCCTCCCCTAGCCATTGAGACTCCTCTGGTATCTATTCTCTAGTCAGAATGGTTAACTGTAGAACTTAACTCTTCAGCACAAAGTATGAACAAATAAAAAAAGAGGGAATCTCCCTGTCTCAAGCCCTCAAGGGAAAGATCGTTTCTCATGGGTTCCCATTGACTACCACTGAGTATGAGACAGAAGTTACACAACTCATTAACAAGTGAGTCAATTTTTCATTGAATCTCAGCTTCCTCAAAACTACCTCTAGGTAACTCCATTATATTCTGTCATAGACTTTAAACATATCTAACTTCATGGCCATGCTACCAGTCTGGCCTTTTTGTCTTGTCTTCATTGCGTGGAGAGATTCATATGCCATCATAATATTATATGTTATAAGCCTCCTAGAAATAAAAGCATATTGGATATGATCTTATACAATACATTACACAAACTAATTGGCTAAAATCACTAGCAAACTTAGGATCTTTGACTTTTGGGATTAAAGCGATTTATATATAGCTAAGAGAATGAGAAAAAGTACCATTCAAGAAATTCAGGATTGCATTGCATACCTCATCTCCAACAATGCCCCAGTGGTTCTTATAGAAGCATGCTCCATATCCATCTAGCCCTAGTGATTTTAAAGGATCCATCTTGTGTATTGCTACCTCAACTTCTAATATGGTAAAATTCTGTGAAAGATTATCATTAATCATGGCTATTACTTTTGGTTCCACATTTCTCAACCATGTAGAAATGTCTTCTATTGAAGGCACAGAATAAGTAAACAAGGCCTCAAAAAGAGACTTGAAAGCCTCCTCTATCTCATTTGGTTCTTTAAAAGATCTGTTATGTGAGTCACATATTTTCTCGATTTAATTGTTCCTCCTCCTCTCATTAGCATATGCATGAAAATAGTGAGTATTTCTATCTTCAAACTGGTACCGGTTCTTCTTTACCTTTTGTCCCCATTTCAAGTCTTCTTGATCCAACATATGACCCAACTCCCCCTAGATTCTTCTAATATCCTCTATGTTATGGCTCCCTTATTCAACTTGCAAATTTTTTAGGCATTCAGTTTTTTCTTTGATTTCCTTCCCCCTATCCTTTGCACATTGCTTACTCCACCTTATCAAAGCACCACTGCATTGCTTAAACATTGGTGGGGCTAATAACAACCTTTACCAAATCACTATCCTTTGAATCAAAACACTAGAGGTAACTCCCCAATATCTTCATCTATCAAATGACGTTTAGAATTTGAATCAAAAGAAAGATCAGAAATTTACTTTTTCACGAGCTCCCATCTTCCATTTACCCCCTAATTAACTCCTTTTACTCAGCTTCCTAGTATGTGCACCAGAGCTTCTTTCATTGTTCTTCTTATTAAAGCCTCATTCACAGGCATTGGTGATGTTAGGTTCCCGATCTCAATTAGAATTGGGCCCCTTAATAAGCCCCTGATTATTTAAGCCTAAGATGGCTAGGTAATAATTTCATTTCCATTTGTCCCCTCTTTCCCCATTCCATTTATGTGCTCATTATGGATATCCACCCCTATCAACAAGAAATATTCTTCGTCACAGATCTTAGTGACTTACTGTTGACCTCGGTCTTCATTAACATCTACACAATCTATTATTTCCTTTCTTTCTCTCTCATCCCATAATTATCTCCTTTATTATTGTCACTTCCAACTCCTTATCCATTTTTCAAAATTGTATCAATTCAACAACCCGATGCTGGTGTCAGAGCGCAAGTCACTTTCCCGGCAACCCAATTATCATCTTTCTAAACTCCTTTGAATTTTCTTTACTCATGTGCCATAGTTATCACACCACTTCTCCTCCATATATTGGGATCGGCCCAAAGCCAACCCCTAATTGTTCATCAACAACAGACTGACCATGTTTCTACCTATCTTTTATTGGGCATCCCAAAGGATTATGGATGAATCAGACACATGCAAAACAAATGCGAGGAAACATTTCATACTTTAAAGGAACCCATAACCAATTCCCTTGCATCGTAATTGTCCTCCTTCTTGCAATTGCTTTTGTCATATTCAATTCAATTTGAACCCAAAGGAAATTACCCCATCCACAATCATCTGCTTGGATATCAACGTTGATTACCCTGTCAGTAGTGCTACCAATTTGTTCCCCACAATTTGTATTCATGCATGCCAACTATAAAATGTGCATTTGGACCCTGAATATCTCCTATGTAAAATTCATCTTATGTGGTTGAGTAAAACCATAAAAAAGGTTGAGGACAATCAGGTTGTTGTTGAACAACCAAGACTTCTCATCCCAAACTTTCTGTTTATTAACTTGGGTGGCGAAAGTCATCACAAAAACATTAGTTCTTACCTCCTAGAAATAGGCTAGTTTGCTTACTCTCCACACTTTAGCCATATTGGATCCTATAATATCATTTTCGATATTCTTCTTTGAAAAGACTCTCTCTACCAAGCTTCTAGCTCCCTTATTATTCTTATCATACAAAACCTCTTCTTCTACTTGTATAAAGGAATGCTCTTATTCCATTAAGCATAAAAGTCCATCATTCTTGCATCATAACTATAAAACCCATGGCCAGGCCCACGAACAACCCAACCATAAAGGCTAAAATCACTCTGTTTCAATAAGTCTCTCTTTCCCCTTTAGTGTTTCTTCTTCCCTTATATTCCCTCCCCCACTAGCCCTCTTCCCCGATACAACCCCCCCACGTATTTGTAATTTTCTATTTTTTTTCTCACATCCAAACCTCTCTCAACAGACTCACTCTCAAACTCTCCCTTTTCTATAAGTTTTCTTGGTCATCATTGGTGCTGCAATTTTGTGGGTTCCCAAATTTCATCACCATCGAGCTTCCTCACCGAAACGGTATTGAGCGACGGTAAACTCTCTCCCATTTCCCCTCTTCTCACACCACACTCACTTCAATTTTTCACTAACAAATTCACTCATCACTTGTCACTTCCACCGGGTCCTTTATGTGCACCATTATTCAATGCCACCGCCGTTCTTCCTCATTGCATCTGTAAGCAACTATTCAACACCCTAATTTATTTTTTCTCTATCCAACTGTCACACTCTCTCTCTCTCTCTCTCTCTCTCAAATCACTACTTCAGTAGGTCTTGTTTAGGTAAATTTCCCTTGGTTACTATCATAGAGAGCCCAATCGTAGCACATCGTCGCACATGACCACAACTGCAAATCTACCCTTCTTGCACTCTCTGTTCTATTTCTCTCCATTGTTTCTTTATTTTCAGTTGGTTGTAAACTTCCTTTTGGTGTGCTGTAGAAAATTCTTTAGGTCTGCACCCTCATCTATGCTCGGTTTTAAACATTGTGCTCCATTGTGTATGTCCAAGTCGATCATCACATCCCACAGTAACCCTCTTTAAGTTTTAAAATGTGACTAAATTAGGCCAACGGAGACGACTTCTCACTACCAAGATAACTTCATTTCGTTTGTTGATTTCGTTTATACCATCGTGTGACACTGTCAAAGATAAAACGTAAATATTAGTGTTGTTTGTTGGTTCATAGGGCAATATTTATGTCCCTGGACAAAGTTGCTCTGCTTGCTCATTTGAATGGCCCCCTCACGACATTAGGTATGATACTTCAGTGTAATAGGCTCGATTGCATAGTTACATGCACGTTATGAATAAATTATGTTTGCTAGAAATTTTTAATGAATTATACTTATATGATAGAACTTACTGGTCATGCATTTTCTGGATGAGTTGTGGTGTTGAGAGTCTCTTGGCTGTGAGAGGTGGATAGAGGTATGTATAAGGAGACTGTTCGGATTAATACAGCTATGTAGGTGGAGTTACATGGTTGTTTTGAGTTATATGTTGGTTGTATTTGGGTTTATATGTTGACTATTGGGGTTGATGTGGTGTTTCCATGGGATGATGTGTGTGGACTGGTTGTGTTGGACTTGTCACGATGGTGGGTCGTTGGTGACGTACATGCAAAAATTCTAATTGTTTGGTGTTACTATTTGAGTTGATGTTGGTTGTCGGGGTTGTTTTATGGCTTGTTTTGTGATGAATATGTTGGGTTGGTTGTGTTGGATGTGTTGTAAGTTGTATGGATGCTCGGGGTTGACGTGAGTCCTAGTTCGATCATGATGTTGTTGTTTGGGTTGTGTGTAACATGTGGAGAGTGGCTACTGTAGTATTGTGGGCAGGTGATGATTGTGTGATAGTGTAGTCTGTGAAATGGTTGAGTGATTTACATATAGGGAGTAAATGGGTGATGGTTGGTTGTTGGATATGTTTGTTTGTGGGCTGTTTTATGTACATAAGTAGTTACGAGCTTTTTATTTTCTATTCTTAATAAGGTGGAATGTTTGTTAGCAAGGTTATGTGCTGGTGTGGGTTATTAACATATGAAAACAAAATTATTTAGGTTATTGTGACACAGCTAGATTACGATCCCAAAATGTAGATAATATGTTGCAAGAGTCAGGTATGTGAGGTTCCTATGTTAGTCTTTGCATAAAAGAAATGGACTGGGTTGATTTGTGAAAAATATGCTTATTTGTTTTGAAATGAATTGTGAAAACAATCTCAATTATGTATTCAACATTACTCATGAAATCTATATAAAATAGAGGTATTTTCTATCATGATTGATGTAGAGATGAGCAAACGTTTGGCATTCAGTTTTCTGTTGTATAAAAAGTATGAATATGAAATTTGAAAATGTGTGCATGTTATATGAATATGCTCTGAATCTATTTTGATTATGTGAAGATGATATGATTCTGTTCAATACTTTATTTTGATATAATGTGGCATCCGAAAACCTTTGGCATAACATTCTGATTCTGTATTTGGTTATGTTTCTGCTCTATTCTGCTCTGACCTTACCACAGGTGTAAAGCTATGGCCTCTGTTATATGGTTTGTACCATCTTCTCTGTCTCTGAATACGCCCACTTTGGAAACAAAGTGATTTTCTGCATGGTTTTTTTTTTGTGTACACACTTAGGGCTCCGAGAATGATAAGGGGAGGATTCACTTCTGTCTCTACCCAGTTTAGCCACCAGAAATAGCACAACCTTGTCACAGGGGCTAAATATGGTCTCTAATCTAATATGACATGACGATGACATTTGGTTATGCTATGCCAAATGACTTTTGAATATGAAAATTTTGAACTAATATTAGTCTGATATGTTGATAATATGTTTTGGTTCTGAATTCTGAACTCTGTGAAAAAGCTCATATTTATATACTGATATATGTTCTCTACTTATTAAGTTGTTGATAACTCACTCTTTATCTCCACAATATTTTTCAAATGATTTTGAAGATTCAGCTGGGAATCAAGATTAGGAAGCATGGGCCGGGTTTAGTTGAGGATTGTTTATTGAGTACCTAAGGGTACTGTAGTTATTAGAATATATTGTCCTCATGTTGATCCAATTTATTGCGAAATTGATATTATTATGGAGAATTTGTGGAGTTATTAATTTATCTTGTTGGATTATTTCATTGATAATCTTGTAGGGATTATATATACATTTGGTTAAAATAGATAAATTTATGTTTATAGATTCTTTGGAAATTATATTTGTATTATTGAGAGATGATTAGTTGACAAGAGCTAACTTTCTGGACTTTCGAATATAGGACATTACAATGACAGTCCGTTGAGGCAGGGGAGGGGAAAAAATCCCATCCACCCCACCCCCCACCTAGGCAACACATTTTGTCTAAAAAAAATTTTTTTTTCTTGGTCCAAAAATATTTTTTTAGACCCAAATTATAATATAATTTAAATAATAAATTAAAATTTATAAATATAAAAAGAACTTAAACACATTAGAGTTAGATTTTGGATTGTTTTGACCTCCTAGGCCAACTTTTATATAGGAGGCCAAGGTAATACAATAGTCATCCTTAAGCAATGTGGGACTTACTATCAGAATGAAGAAGTTGAAAGGAGAAGGCTTGAGGGAGGATGAGAGGCTTGGAGGTAAGTTATGGGTGAGGGAGGAACGACCTATTTATAGGTCGTAGGTTGGGGCTGGGTGAACACAGTTGCATCTGCGATTGGGGGTGTGGGATGGTGGGGAAACTGCGAGCATCGCACGCGTGGCACTCGATGGGTTGTGGGTAGCAGCAGCATGCATTTGCCATGGTTGAGGCTTCATGGGTCGCAGAGAGAGAGAGAGAGAGAGAGAGAGAGAGAGGCTCGCGCAAATTGGTGGAAATGGAGGGGGCGGCAGATGAAGACGGTGTCCAGTACTCAAAGGATGTGTGGCAATGGCGGGATGGCGACGGAACGAGGTGTTGCAGGGCATGGGTTGAGTGAAGAGGGAGGAAGAAGTAGAAAAGAAAAGGAAAAAAAGAAGAAAGGGTTCATGCTGTGCTAGAGGAGAAAATGAAATTAGGGTTTTCTACAAAGCTCAAAACGATGCTGTAAAGGGGTAGGGAAAAATTCACCTCTAAAGCCATCAAAACGATGCCATTTAGGTGGGTGGGCTAGGCTCCCACACTAACCCATGGGCTGGGCTTGATTTCTTCCTTTCTCATGCCTAGATTCAGCCCACATCATTCAAAATAAATAATTAACCCACAAACAACCACTTGGCTCAAATTTTTTCTTAAAGAAAAAGCCTAAATACACAAAAAATATATTGGGCTTCACAACTTCTGTTACATGTCTTGGATTTTTTGTCTCCATAGATGGCATCCATGCAGATCAATTGAAAGTGGAAGCCATTTTAGAGTGGCAAACCCCCAAGACCCTACACGAGGTGCAGAGCTTTCATGGATTGGCCTCCTTTTATTAACGATTCATCTGCAATTTCAGCACTCTAATCATGCCCATCATAGAGTGCCTAAAAGGGTGGTCATTCCAGTGATTCGAGGAAGCAGAGATCGGTTTCCAGCTGGTCAAGGAGAAGATGACTAAAGCACCAGTCCTGACACTCCTAGATTTTAAGAAGATCTTTGAGGTAAATTGTGATGCTTCCGGAGTGGGTGTTGGCGGTGTCCTGAGTCAAGAATGATGACCTATTGCATTTTTCAGTGAGAAACTGTCAAGATCGAAGAAAAACTATTCCAAGTACAACTTGGAGTTATACACCATTGTACAATCCTTGAAAAACATGCAACATTATTTGGTACAAAAGGAGTTCATTCTGATTACTGACCACGAGGCATTGAAGTACATCAACGAGCAACACAAGCGGAACAGACAACATGCAAAGTAGATCGCCTATCTGCAAGAGTTCGTGTTCTTGCTGAAACACCCAATCAGGGAGCTTGAAATGGGTCGCAGACGCTTTAAGCTGACGTGTGGCCCTCCTCACTACCCCTAGTACCAAGGTGGCAAACTCTGACAACTTCAGGGATTTGAACGTCGAAAATCCAAGACCTAAGACCTTTACACTCTGTTAACTGTACTTGATGGTTCATGGCTTGATGTAAGTATGGATTTTGTTTTAGGTTTACCCAAGATCCAACGTGCCATGGATTCAATCTTTGTCGTGGTCGATCGATTTTCTAAGATGGCCCATTTTGTAGCTTGTAAGAAGACCATAGACGCCACTCAGATTGCCCACCTTTATTTCATGGTGTTCCTCGATCTGTCACCTCAGACAGAGAGACAAAGTTTATGAGTAATTTCTGGAAGAGTTTGTGGCAAAACTCGTAATGAAGCTGAACTTTAGTAGTGCCTACCACCTCTAAACGGACAGGCAAACCAAGGTGTTGAATCAAAATTTGGTCAACCTCTTGAGATGTTTGGCGAGTACTAAGCCAAAACAGTGGGAGCTTGCCTTATTGCAGGTGGAGTTTGCTTGCAACCGATCCAAGAACCAGACTACCTGATTGAGCCCATTTGAAGTTGTGTATGATCAAAATCCGCTAGGCATCCTTGATTTGGTCCCTATCCCACGGATTGCTCACCTAAACGTTAAGCTAAGGAGATGATAGAGCACCTTCGAGGAGTACACAACCAAGTCAAACGAACAATTCAGGTGAGTAATGTAAAGTACAAGGTTCACGCCAACAATGGTCACCCTAGGTACTTTTTGATGTTGGAGATCTTGCTTGAGCTGTATTAACCCAAAATCATTTTCCTGTTGGAGAGTACAATAAGTTGAAGGATATGAACCCAATCCGGAAAGCTCTCTTCGACGTGCACGTCGTGGTGGCCATGCTTTGCTTGGGGGGCCTTTGTCAACCCCAAAATCAGTCGTTCTTACTTCCAAATCATCAATTTTAATAAACTCTTTCATTTTTTGTTAATTTTCTTCTATGATAATGCTTATTTTTAGCAACACTTTTATTTTGGATTCTTAGGCTACATTTTAGTCATAGTTATCTTATTCCTTATTCTATTATTTGGCCTTAATTATAGTGTTGACATTCATCATTAACTATTTAAGCCCTGCTTGTGGGCCTCAAAACATAGAACAAAGCACAATTAATAAAATCATGACAAATAATGCCAATTTAAAAATGCAGATGCATGACAGGTAGTTATTGGATAGCATGGCATAGCACAAACAAGCATCATACAGACCTCACAGTTGTCACAATTCCAACAAATTCACAATTTTCCAAATTAGACCCGATTCCCAAAGCTCCACCTGGTCCTAGCCCATGCTATCCAATAACTGCCTGTCATGCATCTGCATTTTTAAATTGGCATTATTTGTCATGATTTTATTAATTGTGCTTTATTCTGTGTTATGCTGTGAAATCTACAAAAAACTTGTTTTGATGTCATTAAAAGCTTATTTTGTGGGTATATGGATATCACGACCCCAAACCGAGGTGGGGTATTATCCTAGTAGAGCTCCTCTGGTCACTTGGGAGCATGTAAAACTGAGTGACGTCCCTGGATTATGGATGACAGTTGGCTCGGCCAAGATGGTAACACTCTTGGCACGACCCCATGACCCCTTTGCTGGCAGGGGCTAGTGGATGTCTTGTACATACGTGCCAGGCGTGGAGCTGGACATCGCTCATTACGAAGTCGCGCACATAGTCAGTCGTTACATGTGGTGTGATGAAGGGAGCCAGAATGTGCAGATGGTCCCGAGGGAAGATCATGGTACACACCGTAATAAATAGATGTAATTGGGTATAAATTGGATTTTTGGAGTGAGTGGCTATAATTAAATGATTTTTTTTTTTTTGCAAGTTCACAAAAACGGGTATTTTGGAAAAGTCTCTCATGACTATTGTGTATGTTTGTTTGTATGCTTCCATGTTTGAACTTCATAGTTGTTGATCTGTGGATTTATTTGCTAAGATTGCGAGATCTCATTGTGGTATTCTCACCTACAGCTTTGTTTCATGGAATCGTAGACTTTGATATAAAGGATGGGTTTGAGCATGATGGACCGACCCCACTTGAGGATTGATGACCTGAGGTTTATTTCTTTTGTAGTTGATGGACTTCTACTTTTATTCTTACTTTGATCAGCTAGATGATTGTAATAACTTTATGGAGGACTTCTTGTTGGGTTATATTTTAAATGTTTTGGTATTTAGTTTTAAACTGCTTTATTATATTTTTTCCATTGCGTTTATAAACTGTATACATATTGTATATCTACACACACTTGCACTTAGCGATGGGGTGTGTGACCCTATTGGCCATCACCCAAATGTTGCGATTCCTATCAAATCACACATGGGGGTCGAGGGCACCACAGAAGTGAAAAATGACCATTTTTTCCGGTTGATGAACAGACACTCCTTTCGTAATGTCTCAGACTATAGATGAGGATATCATCAAAGTATACGACTACGAACCTTCCCATAAACAGCTGCAATACCTAATGCATAAATCTCATAAATGTGTTGGGTGCGTTGGATAGCCCAAAGGGCATGACCAACCACTCGTAGAGACTGTGTTGTGTCTTGAACGTTGTCTTTCACTAGTCGCCAGGGCATATTCAGATCTGGGGATACCCACTTTTAAGATCAATCTTGGAGAAGATTTTAGAGCCTGACAACTGATCCAACATTTCATCCAAGTGGGGAATTGGGAATCTTTACTTCAGGTGATTTTGTTAATGGCTCTGTTGTCCACGCTCATGCACCATGAACCATCTTTCTTGTGTACCAGGAGGGTAGGAACTGCACATGGGCTCATACTCTCACGGATGTAGCCCTTCTCTAACAATTCCAACACTTGGTGCTGCAATTCTTCTGATTCCTTGGGAATGAGGCAATATGCTGCTCTGTTGGATAAACTAGATCTCGGCATCAAGTCAATCTGGTGTTGTATATCTCTCATGGGTGGAAGACCAGGGGGAATATTACTGTCACTTCTCTCCCAACCACAATATTATTGTTATCCCTTTAAAATAAGAACAAACTTAACAATTTTCTAAAATAGGGGAAAGGCCCCAATCCTAAATCCACTGGAGGTGCCAAATCTCCATGCTCGTATCCAACATCATACCCGTCCTTTACATCAAAATCTATGTTTCCAAGGAGTAAGACCATAGTGGAAATACACATGCAGGTGGAAATAAAACAAGGAGGAAATGATAATTTAGCATTTCTCATTTAACCAAAATTTAAATATAAGCAAATAGTAGTCAACTTTATCCAAAAAATTTATTGCTTAACAATTTCAAGTATTCATCACCAGTAATCCCTATGATCTCTCATGATCAATTGTTCAAACATGACACCACATCAAGAAACTAATCAAGGCTTCAGGAAACGTCCTTGACCTTAAGATTTCTCTATCCTCCACCAATTGAGAGGTAACCATTAGACCCGAGACATTTATACCCTCTAATTCCCAGTTGGGTTCACTTGGCCAAAGACATTTATACCCTTTAAAACCAAGCAGGTTCACCAAGCCCAAGATCTTTACAATCCAGAGACATTTATACCCTCTGAATCTCCTTTGCATACATCGAAACTTTATAAACCAGAGACTAGGGGTATAATCAGTCCAATTTGGTCTAGTTTTGTATAACTTTTAAAACCGAACCAGTATACACCGATTTTGAAAATTTAAGAACTAATACCTAACTGATTCACCACCGAAATCGAAACTTTCGGTCTTTCCGATTTTTTCGATTATACAAACTACCTATGTTAGTAATCATATAATATTTACATATGCTAAACTATTAGTCTATTTATATTATAGTATAAGTATATTATTTTATAACATTACACACTAGTGTATTATTGAATTTAAATGTAGTCTGTATAAGTTCTAACATTTTTATATGAGAAATTTATACCCTCTAAGTCCAATGGGTTTACCTGGCGAGAGACATTTATAACCTCTTAAACCAATCACATTGGTTTTTTGTAGTCGATCTGGTAAATTCCAATTCCAAACCTTTCATACACATGAGAATCAAGATACTCACACACCCCACATAAAATCCATTTAATCCAAAAACCATCAATATAACAAAATCCAGATTACAATCATAACCTATAGTCCAATTGTACGAATTCCTACAAATAATTATAAAATATCAACTTAGGCCAACAATGAATATTTCACAATTAGTCACATGATGGAGAGCCAGGCAATGACAAATAGTGAACGCAAGGAAATTTCTAACAAGCATTCACAAACTATAATTTAGTGTAAGAGAGGGAAACTCCAACTCACATTCACAAAGTGTAAACCCATGCAAAGGTAGGGTACTCCAACACCCCTGTAATGCCTCAAACCCAAAACCATAAACAGACAGAGTTCCACCAATATTTTCAAAACTTTCTTCCTATTTACAAATATATATCAAATACACAATCTCCAAACTATTCACAACTATAATACAATAATCCTAAAAAATCTATTCACAACTTCGGTTAGAGCCATTGAATTCTAAATAATTACAATATAGATACTCCAACAAAAATTATAAAATAAAATATGACCCTAAGAAAACTCTTTGTACAACTAAAACCATCTTCAAGCAACAAAACCATCAAGCTCCAAAATTTCCAACTTCAAGTGACTAAACCAAGTCCATTCTAAAATCTTTGGCTCATCAAAAGCTATCACTTCAAAGGAATGAACTTTCTACAACTCTGAAAAATATGTAAAATGAAGTGGAGAGCTACCACATGCTCAGTAAGTAGCAATTTAATGGGGGTGTGAGAGTTGGCAATTTTCTTGACTAGAAAACAAGTGAATAAATTCTCTATAAAATAATATGAGCAATACAATTTTATCTCAACCAACATATTCAGCCAAACATCAAACTTAAGGCCACATGATAATAAGAAAATCACCAATATAGCACAAAGATATCATGCCATGAAGACATCAATATACCACAAAGATATCATGCCATAAAGACATCATGCCGCGAGAGATGTCAAACATGTCACAAAAACATTCATATCAAGGGTTCAAGAATAAATAGCATGATCACATACAACTTTCAAATTTAATAAGCCACATAGCAAAACTTTATAAGAAAAACGTTTTCATGTGTTACGTGCAACAGTTGGCGAGGCAGGGGCGCGGGATACTCACCGAGAAGGGAGGAGCTGCGTGCGGTGCGGCGAAGAAGAATGCTGTCCCGGCGGCGTCGTACTGAGAGAAAAAGAGACGAGTGAGAGAGAGAGAGAGATATGAGAGCACCGTAAGGGAGACGGAGAGCTCCTTACCAAGAGAGTTACGTGCGGCGACGGCCTGGGTGACTATCGACGGCGGCATGACTAGGCGTGGTGGCACAGCATGGGGAGAGAAAGAGAGAAAGAGCGGACGCAGAGAGAGAGTGCACGGTGAAAACCAGAATATACGGAAATGAAAGCCGTGGGGTGCGACGTGAACATACCGGGAGTGAGCGGTGGCTAGGGTGGCCAAGATGCTGGACAGTGGGTTCCTTTTGCGCCGCGGAGGAGACGTCCGAAAGGGTTGGTAGTGCAGAAACTACCGTGCTTGGAGGAGCAACCAATTGCTCTGTTTTTCGGAGCCAAAACAGAGGAGTTTCGGTTCACTAAGCAGGTGGTTGTTCTCGGCACTTTGGTAGTGGTGCAGTGGCAGAGAAAATTGACAGCAGCAACGGGATGGCTCCAGTACTCTAAGTGTTGCAGAACCGCCATTGGTGACGGCTACGTGTGCTGCCGGCTTGGGGTGTGTTTACGTGACCAAGGCGTGGAGGAGTTTTGCAGTGGGCTATCTTTCGGTGTTGGTGGTTTACGGTGGAGGGAGTCTGACTCACGGTTGATCTAATCCGAGGGTGGTGCAGAGATGGCTTATGACGATTAAAACGTAAGGGTTGGCTACGGCTTCATGTGGGCTGGTTGTGGCGTCGGTTTTACGTGGAGATGGAGGTTGGCATCGAACGGGGAGAGGCTGGGTGATTCTTGTGGCTGGTTGCAGCGACGTAATTAGGCAGTTTCCAAAGGCATGAGATATATGTGTATATTTATTTGGGTGATATGAAAAACCCCAGAGAATGAAAAGGGGTAGACGTGCATGGGTAGTGTCGCAAGTGGTGGGGAGTTGGAGATCAAAAAAGAGGGATTTTCGGGATGGAGAGGAACTGGGAAAACAATCTGCTGAGCGTGCTAAACGGTGCGCTTTGCATCAAGTTGGGCTGGGTTTGGCACTGGCCCAAGGTGTTACATTTAATATATAGTTGGGTCCACACATGCATATTCTTTACAGCCTATATATTACAAGAGTAATCGAACGCTGTAGATCATACAGCTAGCTGGCCGACTTGTCCACTTCTCTCCAATCTATACCTTATTGAAGAAAAAAGCATTACTCATCGAGAACCACATGCAAACAGAGGAACAATTCAATATCCAACTTTAAATTTCTACTTTATGAGCAAGGCTAAAACATTTGGACCAGAACTGCATGTCTATGTGGCCAAGAAGATTACATATCAAACGTTTTGCAATTGTGGCCAGGATATTCCCATTTCAGGGCCGTATTGAAAAGAAAAACATGAGCGTAAACAAAGGACAAAATAGATTGTCCGCAGCCGCAGGGCAACCGGTGAAAGGGACTCAAGGTTCAAAGTTCTTTACCGTGGGATATGCCACTCGGACCTTCACATGATCAAAAATGAATGGGGCACATCCATCTACCCACTTGTCCCCAGGTAAGTTTTTGTCATCACAACAATTGTGACAGGTCTCACTTTACTACCACTCTTTTCATACTAATTTCCTTGCCACATACAAAGCATCTGTCTACACATAGGCATAGGTCCATCCAAGGTACAGACTCTTTCTTCAATGCACTTTTTATATATATATATACATTGGGCGAGGGGGTTGAACCCATGACCTCCATTTTGGAGACAAGGGAGTTATGCCATGATAGTAGGCCTTTGGCATTTTTGTACAATGTACTTATTCATGTGCTTTTTGGTAAAAGAGAAACCAATATGACATATTACATTAAGTTATATTAATTTGCGAGATTATTTACTTTTAAAAGATTCCTTTATGAATATTGAACTATTTCTCTTTTGAAAAATGATGCTATTTCTTTTATAAAGGGATTACATAACCTAAAATATCCAACAAACATGCGAATTCTTTTATGCACCAAGTTGTTTTACTACCATGATTGTTTTAATTGTCGACATGAAATTGTCGGGGAAGTGACAGAAGTGGAGAAAAGGTGAAGAAAGTTAAACTAGGAGACAAAGTGGGAGTGGGATGCATGCATGGGTTAGTACTACTTGCCACTCCTATGAGAATTGTAACAATGACCATGCAATTTACTGTCCCAAGGTGAAACTAACCTATGGTAGTTGGCATTAGTACTATGATGGATCAGTCACATATGTGGAGGCTACTCAGACATCATGGTAGGTTATAATGAGCGATACATCCTTCGATTATCCGAAAATGTCTTCTTCTTTTTCTAATCAAGCATATTATAGATTAAAAATAGATTTACAAGAGTTTAAGGTTTGGTCTTTCCCATTGTCAATATATAGAAAACATCTAAGGAATTTATCTAAGGGTACGCATCCAAAAATAAGATTGGTTGCTACCCATTGTGCACATCAATTTTGAGATTGATAAATTTGGCTAGTTTCTATCCTTGATGATGACAGAGGATTTGTTGAATGTCTGCAATAATAAGAGAAACTTGCCAAAACAATGAGGAGTCAGGACTTGCTACAGCTGTGATGACATTTTGGGAGTCGCCTTCAATAATTGCTAGATTCTTATGAATTACCATTCTGATGCTTACACGAAAATATGTCACTTGATGTTTTGGCTCCCCTACTTTATGCTGGGATCAAAGTTTATAGTCCCTTAAAATATTATGGTTTAGTAGAGTCGGGTAAGCATATATATTTGGATTGTCAGTCTAGGTGGCCTCGGTCATGTGGGTGTTAAATTTGCCAAAGCTTTTGGAGCAAAAGTGACTGTTACCAGTACCTCCTCTAGCAAGAAGGATGAGGTTGTAGAACATCTTTGTGCCGATTCATTTTTGCTAAGTCGTAACCAAGAGCAGATGGAGGTGAATGTTAACTTTATAACGTCTTCGTCTAGTTCTTAACTTCATATTCTATTGGATTATCTTATTACATGAATATTTTTGTGCCCCAGTCGCGGATGGATCGAAGAGTTACCTCTTAACACTTAAAATCATCTCATTGTACAAATATAAACTCCAATTCCTCAATCACTCATAGACCTCATTGTTTTAAACCTACTCCAAGATAATTAACTAAGAATACGACTCTCAAAATAAAAGCCAACTTTCCAAAGTACTAAGTCAACAGAGCAAAACGAAACTATTCAATAAAATTCCCCAACAACAAGTACCCTCTTTGTATTTAAGACACTATGCTCACATAGCTTACCCATACTTCCTATTCTTGAACTTTTGCTGAAGTATCCAAAGTATCTGAAAAATGTTGTGGAGATAAGGAGTGAGTTATCAACAACTCAGTAAGCAAAGGACATATACTAGCATGCAAACATGAGTATTTATGAAATACAATATGCAGAACAAAAACCTTTTCCAGAGTTATCAAGCAGAACAAAATATGTTTTCAAACGTAACAAAGCGATGATTTTAAGTCACATAAAACCTAGGGTATTTTGGCATAACATAACTTGAACATCGTCATTACATCAAAACAGAGTATCTCACAGAGCAAAGATCATGTTTCAGCTCTGTGGTAAGGTTGTGATATCCCCAGTGGCCAAAACGGGCAGAGACAGAGGTGAAATCTTTCCTTTATTACTCTTGGAGTCCCGAGTGTGTACACAGGAAAGACCACATAAAAACCAATATGTTTCTAAAGTGGGTGCACTCAGAGACAAAGAAGTTGATACCAACCCAAACAGAGCAGAGCAGAGACGAAGTCAAATACAAAATCAGTAAACCATGCCAAAGGTTTTCAGATGCCATATCAAAACAAAACAGAGTACCAAAATATAATCAGATCATTCTCACATACTAGAAACAAAAGTCGAAGCATCTTTCTAAATCAATGCACAATTTTTCAGATTCTCAATATCACTCTTTTTCATATTTCAGAGACAGCATAACAAAATTTAGCTGATGCCTACACAATGCATGCCAGAAAATATTTTTCCTTTTTCGTACAGATTTCATGAGTAATGCAAATAAGTGACCGAAGTTGGTTTTTCCTAAGTTCTCATTTCATCACAATATATGCAAAGTTTTTAGAAAGTCAACCTCAGTCTCAATAATTCGTATAAAGCCTAGCATAGGAACTCCGCTTACCTAGACTTTTTAGCTTTTCAAAATTTCTCCACAACAGTACTGAATGAAAAATAATCATCACCTATAAAAATAATCACATAATTTCTATAAATATCTGCAATCAACACAATTTTTCAATACTTACAACTGAAACGCTAAGTAACTTATTCTTCTAAAAATCAAAATTCCTCGAAACCCTAAAATATCATAAATTTAATCTCTAACTAAAATATTAAATTCTAACTAACTTACTATTGAAAAATCAAACTATCAAATTTAATACTAAATAACATAATTATACCAAAATTTTCTTTTTAAGTTATACAACACTAATTATTTAATAAACTAGATAATAATAAAATTACAACATTATCACTTACTTTTGAAAGAAAACCTTACTTAAAATCAATTTAACTTATGAAAATAATATATATAAATATAGGTAACTTAGAGTTTACTAACACATATTAAAAGTTTAAAACACAATAATGCAACTTGTAGCTCAAAGGTAATAACGTAATTTTACTTATTTAGTAGACCAACTATACAATAGCCTCTGTAATACTTTATCATTTGAAAACATGATCAAAAGGGCATAACGTTAATAATCATCTTCTACTAGGTAAACTGATGCTTATAAACATTTTTAAATCCTAAAGCAAACGCATGAAAATAGATAAAATGAGGTGCGGCAACAGAGGCTACCGAGTAGAAACCGATGAGGCACGGCGCGACTGGGTTGAGCTGGAACAACCATGGTGGTGCGGCTGCAATTGGCTGAGGGCGGTGCGGTGAAGCTGCCGACGCTGAGCGATTAAGTACGAGAGAGATGAGCGAGAGAGAGGGCGGAGAGGAGAAGAGAGTAAGTCAAGAGAGGGACTCACCATGAGGGGTTGCTACGGGCTGGGGTTGCTTGGGGGTTTCTGGCAGCCCCCTTTCAGTACAGGTGGTGACAACTTGGAGCGGCTGGCGAGGTGCGGTGGTTCGGCAGTAAAAATCTCTATTTTAAGTGAGAAAATGGAGGTGGTGGTGCTGCTGCCGACACTTAGACTGGGCAGTGGCTTTGGTGGTGGTCTAAGAGAGGAGCAGCGACGATGGCTGGCTTGGCTTTGGGGTGGCGAGTTACGGTGGTGAAGGTTGGTGCGGCAGTTAGGTGAGCAGCGGCTGACAATGACTATCACACAATGGAGTGATAGAGTTACTACTGAGCGTGGGTGAACTACTGCGCATAGAGAGAAAGAGACGAGCGAGAGAAAGAGAGAGAGCACGGTGTTCGGGTGATGCAGTGGATTTTTCATTGCGTTGGTGAATGAGGGAAGAGCATGCAGCTGGTTGCTGAACAAGGAGAATGGAAGTCGGCAAGCGTATAATGGAGGGATCATCTCTATATATATGCGGGAGTAGACTAGCGGTTTCCCGATTGACGTTTTGGAAGTTATAATATCGAGAGAGAAATCGAGAGATGATGGGGAAGAGAGAACTGGACATGGGAGTGGGGAAAAACAATGGAAAAGAGCCAAAAACTGAAAGTAAGGAGAACTTACATACCTAAACAACGTCGTTTGGCACCTCTATTCGTATGGGTATTACAAATCCCCTTTTTTCATTTATGTCCACATAGCATGCACTCCTAACTATGAAAAGGCCATCTTTAGTGTACCCCTAGATTAATTCATACTCAGCTCCCAACCTGCTAAAAGGGATATTGCAGATATGCTCACCTTCTTCTTAATGAGGTTCTCCTTCCCTGCCTGAGACAAGAAATTGTTCCTCCAATTGCTTATCTTTTGCCACACTCGCTCCTTTACACATCTAAGAGTATTGTATTCTAAATTTCCCACCATGGTTGGAAGCCTTAGGTACTTTTCATAGCTACAACACACAATTGCTCTAGCTACTCTTAAGATCTTCTTTTTGTCAATTGCACAAGTATTTGAATTGAAGAAAATGGATGTTTAATCATTGTTTTTGTTTTTTTTTTTTTTTGATAACATGACAAGAAGCTATTTCATACTTGTACAGGATATCCTGTAGCTTGGACCATTCTTCCTTATTAGCTCTACCAAATAACACAATCATCAAACAACAAATGTTTAATTCTAATGCCTCCCCTTGCCATTGAGACTCCTCCAGTATCTAGTCTCTGGTCAGCATGAATAAGTGTAGAACTTAAGCCTTTAGCACAAAGGATGAACAAATAAAAAGAGAGGGGATCTCCCTATCTCAAGCCCTTGAGGGAAAGATCTTTTCTCCTGGGTTACCATTGACCACCACTAAGTATGAGACAGAAGTTACACAGCTCATTAACAAGTGAATCAATTTTTCATTGAATCTCAGCTTCCTCAAAATTGTCTCTAGGTAATTCCACTATATTCTATCTTAGGCTTTAAACATATCTAACTTCAAGGCCAGGCTACTAGTCTGGCCTTTTTGTCTTGTCTTCATTTCGTGGAGAGATTCATATACCACCACAATATTATCTGTTATAAGTCTCCTAGAAACTAAAGCACTTTGGATATGATCTTATACAATACATTACAAAAAGTAATTGGTCTAAAATCACTAACAATCTTAGGATCTTTGACTTTTGGGATTTATGCAATTTATATATAGCTAAGAGAATGAGAAAAAGTACCATTCAAGAAATTCAAGACTACATTGCACACCTCATCTCCAACAATGCCCCGTTGGTTCTTATAGAAGCATGCTCCATATCCATTTGGCCCTAGTGATTTTAAAGGAGTCATATTGTGTATTGCTACCTCAACTTCTATTCTGGTAAAACTTTGTGAAAGATTATCATTGATCAAGGCTATTACTTTTGGTTCCACATTTCTCAAGCATGTAGAAATGTCTTCTGTTGAAGGCACAGAATAAGTGAACAAGGCCTCAAAAAAAGACTTGAAAGCCTCCTCTATCTCATTTGGTTCTTTAAAAGATCTGTTACGAGGGTCACATATTTTCTTGATTTAATTGTTCCTCTTCCTCTCATTAGCACATGCATGAAAATAGTTAGAATTTCTATCTACAAACTGGTACCAATTCTTCTTTGCCCTTTGTCTCGATTTCAAGTCTTCTTGATAAAACATATGACTCAACTCCCTCTAGATTCTCCTAATTTCCTCTGTGTTATGACTCTCTTATTCAACTTGCAAATTTTTTAGGCATTCCGTTTTTTCTTTGATTTCCTTCCCCATATCCTTTGCACATTGCTTACTCCACCTTATCAAAGCACCACTGCATTGTTTGAATAGATTTTGCACATTAAAAGTTGGTTCCAAGCTTGCTAAACCCTTACTCCATTCTGCCTTGTAACTCACTAACATTCCTCTTCAAGAGCCCAACATGCTTCATACTAGAAAGCTTTATTATCATTACCAAATCTTGGCTTGGACTTATTGCAAACAAGGATTATTTGTCTGTGATCAGAAAAACCTTGTTGCCATATCCTCTAGATACCTTTCTAAATTCAATTAAGTCCAGTTTTAGTTGGCCACTACCCTATCAAGTCGTTCTTTGGTAAACGTTTCATTTCATGTTTGTTACTACAAGTGATTTATCGCCTCTCCAACCATTATCATGTAACTCACCAGCCTCCAATGGCTCTAAAATTTTTCATATGGTTTTCCTCTCTTATCCTACCCCATCTGAGAGTACTTGTGAATTTCCATCACCATATCCATATCCCAAAATAGGGCAAAACACTCCATTTCCAACTAGTTCCACAACAAAATAGTTTTCATAACTCAATCTTCTCTTCAAATTGTTAAACCTTCCAACTTTGAGCTTAGCCTCCATGATAAAGACTAAAGTACGCTTCTTTTACTTCACTAACAAGCAAAGGTACTGAATTGTCCAAGAATTCCAAAGCACTCCACAATTCTAGGTTAAAATTTTCATTATGATTGGTGGGGCGAATAACAGCCTCTGCCAATCACTGTCCTTTGAAACATACTCTCCATAATTGCCATGTCTTGCTCTTTTTTTCACCAACACCAGAGGTAACTCCCCAATATCTTCATCTATTAAATGACGTTTAGAATTTGAATCAAAAGGCAACATCTCATAAATTTACCTTTTCACGAGCTCTCATCTTCCATTTACCCCTTTAATTGGCCCCTGATTATTTAAGTCCAAGACAGCTAGGTAATCATTTCCATTTCCACTTGTCCCCTTTTTTCCCGTTTCCATTTCTTTGCTCATTATGGATATCCTCCCCTACCAACAGGAAATATTCTTCGTTACAGATCTCACTGACCTACTATTGACCTTGGTCTTCATTAGCATCTACACAATCTACTATTTCCTTTCCTTCTCCCCCATCCCATAATTATCTCCTTTATTATTGTCACTTCCAACTCCTTATCTACTTTCCAGAATTGTAATAATTTAACAGCCCGATGCTGGGGTCAGAGAGCTAGTCACTTTCCTAGCGACCCCAATTATCATCTTTCTAAACTTCTTTGAATTTTCTTTACTCATGTGCCTTAGTTATCACTCTACTTCTCCTCCGTAAATTGGGATCGGCCCAAAGTCAACCATTGATTGTTCATCAACAACAGACTGGACATGTTTCTACCTATCTCTTATTGGACATCCCAAAGGATTATGGATGAGTTAGACACATGCAAAACAAATGTAAGGCAACATTTCATACTTTAAAGGAAGCCACAACCAATTCCCTTGCATCATAATTGTCCTCCCTCCCGCAATTGTTTTTGCCAAATTCAATTCAATTTGAACCCAAAGGAAATTATCCCATCCACAACCAGTTGCTTGGACATCAATGTTGATTACCTTGCCGATAGTGCCACCAATTTGTTCCCCACAATCTCTATTCATGCATGCCAAAAGTAAATTGTGCATTTGGACCCTAAACATCTCCTGTGCAAAATTCATCTCATGTGGTTGGGTAAAACCATAAAACAGGTTGAGGACAATCAGGTTGTTGTCGAACAACCAAGACTTTTCATCCCAAAACTTTCTGTTTATCGGCTTGGGTGGCGAAAGTCATCACGAAAACATTAGTTCTTAGCTCCTGGAAAGAGGCTAGTTTGCTTACTTTCCACACCTTTGAAAATACTCTCCCTACCAAGCTTCTATCTCCCTTATTATTCATTTCATATAGAATCTCTTCTTCCACCTATATAAAGGAATGGTCTTCTTTCATTAAGCATAGAAGTCCACCATTCCTACATCATAACTATAAAACCCACGCCCATGCCCACGAAGAGCCAAGCCATGGAGGCCAAAACGACGCCATTTCAGTACGTCTCTCTTTCCCCTTTAGTTTTTCTTCTTCCCTTATATTCCCTCCCCCATTAGCCCTCCTCCCCGATACAACCACCCCTCCCCCCCCCCCCCCACATCTTTGCAATTTTCTATTCTTTTTCTCACTTCCAAACCTCTCTCATTTGCTCAATTGTTTGGCGTGCAAGTCTTTAGTAAGATTGTTGACTTTCAAAGTCGAGGTCTTGGAGGATGAACTGACATGCTTGAAAGAACGTCTCAAACCTCTTAGCAAATCAAATTTGATCCCAAGTACTTGCGTGAATATGTCCATGTCACTAGGAGAGGATTCCTCAGAGACTGATTGGATCTCAATATTTTTTCCTACAATTACAAAAAAAAAACAATAAGTAACATATTAAAAGAAATGATAAATCAAATATAATATGATCTCACATGTTGCATAATTTATTCACAAAAAATAACGTCACTAACATAATTATCTTTAGCAACAAGATCAACCCACTCAGTGTGCTCATCAGTAGAAAAGTGTTGAAGATTTATTCACTGATGTTCTCCATTAGATAGATATCATAAACACAAAGGTCAACGCATTGACTAACAATTTTAATAAATATGTAACCAACACGTTCTGAATATTTTGTACTTTATTTTTATCATATGTAATGAACAATATTATTTAATATATCTACTATTTTTCAATTTTAATTCTCAATCTTTTTTAATTTGAAATATCCAACTTTAATATTAAATCAATTAACGTTCGCACGTGAATCAATAACGTTCGAATGTTGGCATAAAAAATTTCACGTTCGCACGTAAATAGCCTCGATGTTCGAATGTCAAGGTCACATTTTAACGTGATTATGTATACATTCGAGCGTAATGTAATTTCTTATCTATCTTCAGTGATGATTTCCACAAACCATCAGAGAAAACTTTTTTTATGACGATTTGGGCACTATCACAATTTACAAACCGTTACAAAAACTAATTTCTACTGTAGTGATAATACTTGATGTTCAATTTGTAGCTAGTGAACTGATGTTCATTGTTAAGCTGTATACTAACATTAATAAATGTATATATTTAACTAACTGATTATATTATTATAAAATAGCAATATATAATCTGAAACTAATTCTTTTTGTAAGTCCACGTTAAAATATAATTTAAATAACTGAGTTTATTTATTGCTATTATTTTAATGTTTTTACCTTTAGTATTAATTAAGTAAAATTTTTACACCCTATTTTGAATAAAAAAGATTATATAATACATTCTCTTGCTTGCTACCTTCTTCTTTTTTTCTCCAATAAAATAAGTTATACATGATTACACTTCTAGATCTTCAACCTTAGAAATTACAAATGGAAGGGAATTGAAAAAATTAATGGAAAATGATACTATGTCCCTTCATTTTGACCACCTATATATTTATTTTTATTTTTAATTTTTAATTTTTTTTATTTAATGGTTAAGGAAGTAACTATTGCTGTATTGATATTTTTTATTTTTAAAAATATTTAAAGATGTTTAGAAAATGTGAAAAAAAAAAATAGAATTTAACCTAGAGACATGCCCAGCAGTCACTACTAGGCGGATGTACCCAAAATTAATTAGTAAGTTTTCATCACAAAGGTCAAGAAGATCATTTTTAAATACAAAATATAGTATAAAATATAAGTGTAACTATAATTTGATCAATATTTAAAATAAGGAAATCTATTCGCAACTGCTCAAATAAAATACTAATATACTAAAATTAATAAATGTATATATTTAAGTAACTAATTATTATATCTAAATAAAGAGATCAATTATATATCTAAATTTTGATGTGTTTACATTACAAAATATATGATATTGGTATACACTTAATAGGATAAGTGACTAATATTGTGATACACATATGATAAGGGTAAAAGTAGTAGAAAAGAAAGAGAGAGAGAGAGAGAGATAAGGGTAGGTGGCGAAATAGGATACCACATTGCTTGGAAATAAAAAGATCTTACTCTTTGTAAGGTTCTAATGGGGTTCCAATTATAATAACTAGTAATAATTTATAACCACGATATAATCAATAATATATTTAATTATATCTGAATGAATGTTGATTAGTCGAGTCAATTAGGGGGAAAAAAAATCAATGAACTAGTAAAACAAACTGAACCGGTAGGTTTGATCCGGTATTGTTTGGTTCAGTCTATACCGGTTTTATTTTCTCAAGATAGGTCAAAAGATTCCGATTTTTCTTTTTCTAATACTAGACTGAACCAAACTTGACCGATCATTATATATATTTTTTTAATTTTTTGAAATATATTTATATGATTTTTATATGATATATATAACTATATTTAAAATAATTTGTATTATATGATGAATTACTAAATAATATAATTTTAAATTTTAAAATCCTATAACATTATATATATAATATAATTATAATATACTATAATATATTATCATTATATTATTATATATTATAATAAACTATAATATTGTGATATATATTATAGTATATTATAATACTATAATATAGGTACGTAGATAGGTACGTAGTAGTCACATTTTCTTAATAGCTAATCGAGTACGTCAGCCGTCCACCTGCTTGAGTATGGTCAATAAAAGCACTCAGAAGAATCCGAAAGCCATTACCTCACGTACTCGCTAGCTTTAGCTCACCCAATACTCATCCCATCCTAAATTCCAAATCCCAACAGTCCTCTCTCCCTACGTATATATATAATTAACAGCTTATCACGGCTTGGACAATATCCCCAACAACACATCTCTCCCTCGTTCTACACCCAAGTTCTCTGCATTAAGTTATGTTTGGAAGGTGAGATGAGAATTTTGTGTTTTGTTTTAAAGTTTAAAATATTATTTTTTAGTTTAAATTTGAAAAAGTTAAAATGAAATTTGA
>CM056953.1:26620686-26815686 GCA_029856935.1 Cyclocarya paliurus
AACTCACAAACATGAGAAAGGATAAAGAGAGAGAAAAATGCAGTAACAATCAATGAAGTACGTAGGAACGTAAGGAGGGAGAGAGAGAGAGAGAGAGAGAGTACCGTCTGGAGAATTTGAAAGGTGAAAGGACTCCAGAAGAATCTCTGGCAGCCCATCCATTGGCCTTGATGGGGTGCTCTTCCTCGGGTGTTTTTGCCATTGATTTTCTTTGTTTTTTGTCGAGAGCGACAATGAACCAAGAGAAGTAGTACTAAGAAATGAGGGGATTTAATGCAGAGAACTTGGGTGTAGAACGAGGGAGAGATGTGTTGTTGGGGATATTGTCCAAGCCGTGATAAGCTGTTAATATATATATACGTAGGGAGAGAGGGACTGTTGGGATTTGGAATTTAGGATGGGATGACGTATTGGGTGAGCTAAAGCTAGCGAGTACGTGAGGTAATGGCTTTCGGATTCTTCTGAGTGCTTTTATTGACCATACTCAAGCAGGTGGACGGCTGACGTACTCGATTAGCTATTAAGAATGTGACTACTACGTACCTATCTACGTACCTATATTATAGTATATTATAATATACTATAATATATTATCACAATATTATAGTTTATTATAATATATAATAATATAATGATAATATATTATAGTATATTATAATTATATTATATATTATAATGTTATAGGATTTTAAAATTTAAAATTATATTAATTAGTAATTCATCATATAATACAAAATTATTTTAAATATAGTTATATATATCATATAAAAATCATATAAAAATATTTCAAAAAATTAAAAAATATATATACATGAATCGGTCAAGTTTGGTTCAGTCTAGTATTAGAAAAAGAAAAATCGGAATCTTTTGACCTATCTTGAGAAAAATAAAACCGGTATAGACTGAACCAAACCAAATACCGGATCAAACCTACCGGTTCAGTTTGTTTTACTAGTTCATTGATTTTTTTTCACCCCTAATTGACTCGACTAATCAACATTCATTCAGATATAATTAAATATATTATTGATTATATCGTGGTTATAAATTATTACTAGTTATTAATTGGAACCTCATTAGAACCTTACAAAGAGTAAGATCTTTTTATTTCCAAGCAATGTGGTATCCTATTTCGCCACCTACCCTTATCTCTCTCTCTCTCTCTCTCTTTTTATCTACTTTTACCCTTATCATATGTGTATCACAATATTAGTCACTTATCCTATTAAGTGTATACCAATATCATATATTTTGTAATGTAAACACATCAAAATTTAGATATATAATTGATCTCTTTTATTTAGATATAATAATTAGTTACTTAAATATATACATTTATTAATTTTAGTATATTAGTATTTTATTTGAGCAGTTGCGAATAGATTTCCTTATTTTAAATATTGATCAAATTATAGTTACACTTATATTTTATACTATATTTTGTATTTAAAAATGATCTTCTTGACCTTTGTGATGAAAACTTACTAATTAATTTTGGGTACATCCGCCTAGTAGTGACTGCTGGGCATGTCTCTAGGTTAAATTCTATTTTTTTTTTTCACATTTTCTAAACATCTTTAAATATTTTTAAAAAATAAAAAATATCAATACAGCAATAGTTACTTCCTTAACCATTAAATAAAAAAAATTAAAAATTAAAAATAAAAATAAATATATAGGTGGTCAAAATGAAGGGACATAGTATCATTTTCCATTAATTTTTTCAATTCCCTTCCATTTGTAATTTCTAAGGTTGAAGATCTAGAAGTGTAATCATGTATAACTTATTTTATTGGAGAAAAAAAGAAGAAGGTAGCAAGCAAGAGAATGTATTATATAATCTTTTTTATTCAAAATAGGGTGTAAAAATTTTACTTAATTAATACTAAAGGTAAAAACATTAAAATAATAGCAATAAATAAACTCAGTTATTTAAATTATATTTTAACGTGGACTTACAAAAAGAATTAGTTTCAGATTATATATTGCTATTTTATAATAATATAATCAGTTAGTTAAATATATACATTTATTAATGTTAGTATACAGCTTAACAATGAACATCAGTTCACTAGCTACAAATTGAACATCAAGTATTATCACTACAGTAGAAATTAGTTTTTGTAACGGTTTGTAAATTGTGATAGTGCCCAAATCGTCATAAAAAAAGTTTTCTCTGATGGTTTGTGGAAATCATCACTGAAGATAGATAAGAAATTACATTACGCTCGAATGTATACATAATCACGTTAAAATGTGACCTTGACATTCGAACATCGAGGCTATTTACGTGCGAACGTGAAAATTTTTTATGCCAACATTCGAACGTTATTGATTCACGTGCGAACGTTAATTGATTTAATATTAAAGTTAGATATTTCAAATTAAAAAAGATTGAGAATTAAAATTGAAAAATAGTAGATATATTAAATAATATTGTTCATTACATATGATAAAAATAAAGTACAAAATATTCAGAACGTGTTGGTTACATATTTATTAAAATTGTTAGTCAATGCGTTGACCTTTGTGTTTATGATATCTATCTAATGGAGAACATCAGTGAATAAATCTTCAACACTTTTCTACTGATGAGCACACTGAGTGGGTTGATCTTGTTGCTAAAGATAATTATGTTAGTGACGTTATTTTTTGTGAATAAATTATGCAACATGTGAGATCATATTATATTTGATTTATCATTTCTTTTAATATGTTACTTATTGTTTTTTTTTTTGTAATTGTAGGAAAAAATATTGAGATCCAATCAGTCTCTGAGGAATCCTCTCCTAGTGACATGGACATATTCACGCAAGTACTTGGGATCAAATTTGATTTGCTAAGAGGTTTGAGACGTTCTTTCAAGCATGTCAGTTCATCCTCCAAGACCTCGACTTTGAAAGTCAACAATCTTACTAAAGACTTGCACGCCAAACAATTGAGCAAATGAGAGAGGTTTGGAAGTGAGAAAAAGAATAGAAAATTGCAAAGATGTGGGGGGGGGGGGGGGAGGGGTGGTTGTATCGGGGAGGAGGGCTAATGGGGGAGGGAATATAAGGGAAGAAGAAAAACTAAAGGGGAAAGAGAGACGTACTGAAATGGCGTCGTTTTGGCCTCCATGGCTTGGCTCTTCGTGGGCATGGGCGTGGGTTTTATAGTTATGATGTAGGAATGGTGGACTTCTATGCTTAATGAAAGAAGACCATTCCTTTATATAGGTGGAAGAAGAGATTCTATATGAAATGAATAATAAGGGAGATAGAAGCTTGGTAGGGAGAGTATTTTCAAAGGTGTGGAAAGTAAGCAAACTAGCCTCTTTCCAGGAGCTAAGAACTAATGTTTTCGTGATGACTTTCGCCACCCAAGCCGATAAACAGAAAGTTTTGGGATGAAAAGTCTTGGTTGTTCGACAACAACCTGATTGTCCTCAACCTGTTTTATGGTTTTACCCAACCACATGAGATGAATTTTGCACAGGAGATGTTTAGGGTCCAAATGCACAATTTACTTTTGGCATGCATGAATAGAGATTGTGGGGAACAAATTGGTGGCACTATCGGCAAGGTAATCAACATTGATGTCCAAGCAACTGGTTGTGGATGGGATAATTTCCTTTGGGTTCAAATTGAATTGAATTTGGCAAAAACAATTGCGGGAGGGAGGACAATTATGATGCAAGGGAATTGGTTGTGGCTTCCTTTAAAGTATGAAATGTTGCCTTACATTTGTTTTGCATGTGTCTAACTCATCCATAATCCTTTGGGATGTCCAATAAGAGATAGGTAGAAACATGTCCAGTCTGTTGTTGATGAACAATCAATGGTTGACTTTGGGCCGATCCCAATTTACGGAGGAGAAGTAGAGTGATAACTAAGGCACATGAGTAAAGAAAATTCAAAGAAGTTTAGAAAGATGATAATTGGGGTCGCTAGGAAAGTGACTAGCTCTCTGACCCCAGCATCGGGCTGTTAAATTATTACAATTCTGGAAAGTAGATAAGGAGTTGGAAGTGACAATAATAAAGGAGATAATTATGGGATGGGGGAGAAGGAAAGGAAATAGTAGATTGTGTAGATGCTAATGAAGACCAAGGTCAATAGTAGGTCAGTGAGATCTGTAACGAAGAATATTTCCTGTTGGTAGGGGAGGATATCCATAATGAGCAAAGAAATGGAAACGGGAAAAAAGGGGACAAGTGGAAATGGAAATGATTACCTAGCTGTCTTGGACTTAAATAATCAGGGGCCAATTAAAGGGGTAAATGGAAGATGAGAGCTCGTGAAAAGGTAAATTTATGAGATGTTGCCTTTTGATTCAAATTCTAAACGTCATTTAATAGATGAAGATATTGGGGAGTTACCTCTGGTGTTGGTGAAAAAAAGAGCAAGACATGGCAATTATGGAGAGTATGTTTCAAAGGACAGTGATTGGCAGAGGCTGTTATTCGCCCCACCAATCATAATGAAAATTTTAACCTAGAATTGTGGAGTGCTTTGGAATTCTTGGACAATTCAGTACCTTTGCTTGTTAGTGAAGTAAAAGAAGCGTACTTTAGTCTTTATCATGGAGACTAAGCTCAAAGTTGGAAGGTTTAACAATTTGAAGAGAAGATTGAGTTATGAAAACTATTTTGTTGTGGAACTAGTTGGAAATGGAGTGTTTTGCCCTATTTTGGGATATGGATATGGTGATGGAAATTCACAAGTACTCTCAGATGGGGTAGGATAAGAGAGGAAAACCATATGAAAAATTTTAGAGCCATTGGAGGCTGGTGAGTTACATGATAATGGTTGGAGAGGCGATAAATCACTTGTAGTAACAAACATGAAATGAAACGTTTACCAAAGAACGACTTGATAGGGTAGTGGCCAACTAAAACTGGACTTAATTGAATTTAGAAAGGTATCTAGAGGATATGGCAACAAGGTTTTTCTGATCACAGACAAATAATCCTCGTTTGCAATAAGTCCAAGCCAAGATTTGGTAATGATAATAAAGCTTTCTAGTATGAAGCATGTTGGGCTCTTGAAGAGGAATGTTAGTGAGTTACAAGGCAGAATGGAGTAAGGGTTTAGCAAGCTTGGAACCAACTTTTAATGTGCAAAATCTGTTCAAACAATGCAGTGGTGCTTTGATAAGGTGGAGTAAGCAATGTGCAAAGGATATGGGGAAGGAAATCAAAGAAAAAACGGAATGCCTAAAAAATTTGCAAGTTGAATAAGAGAGTCATAACACAGAGGAAATTAGGAGAATCTAGAGGGAGTTGAGTCATATGTTTTATCAAGAAGACTTGAAATCGAGACAAAGGGCAAAGAAGAATTGGTACCAGTTTGTAGATAGAAATTCTAACTATTTTCATGCATGTGCTAATGAGAGGAAGAGGAACAATTAAATCAAGAAAATATGTGACCCTCGTAACAGATCTTTTAAAGAACCAAATGAGATAGAGGAGGCTTTCAAGTCTTTTTTTGAGGCCTTGTTCACTTATTCTGTGCCTTCAACAGAAGACATTTCTACATGCTTGAGAAATGTGGAACCAAAAGTAATAGCCTTGATCAATGATAATCTTTCACAAAGTTTTACCAGAATAGAAGTTGAGGTAGCAATACACAATATGACTCCTTTAAAATCACTAGGGCCAAATGGATATGGAGCATGCTTCTATAAGAACCAACGGGGCATTGTTGGAGATGAGGTGTGCAATGTAGTCCTGAATTTCTTGAATGGTACTTTTTCTCATTCTCTTAGCTATATATAAATTGCATAAATCCCAAAAGTCAAAGATCCTAAGATTGTTAGTGATTTTAGACCAATTACTTTTTGTAATGTATTGTATAAGATCATATCCAAAGTGCTTTAGTTTCTAGGAGGCTTATAACAGATAATATTGTGGTGGTATATGAATCTCTCCACGAAATGAAGACAAGACAAAAAGGCCAGACTAGTAGCCTGGCCTTGAAGTTAGATATGTTTAAAGCCTAAGATAGAATATAGTGGAATTACCTAGAGACAATTTTGAGGAAGCTGAGATTCAATGAAAAGTTGATTCACTTGTTAATGAGCTGTGTAACTTCTGTCTCATACTTAGTGGTGGTCAATGGTAACCCAGGAGAAAAGATCTTTCCCTCAAGGGCTTGAGATAGGGAGATCCCCTCTCTTTTTATTTGTTCATCCTTTGTGCTAAAGGCTTAAGTTCTACACTTATTCATGCTGACCAGAGACTAGATACTGGAGGAGTCTCAATGGCAAGGGGAGGCATTAGAATTAAACATTTGTTGTTTGATGATTGTGTTATTTGGTAGAGCTAATAAGGAAGAATGGTCCAAGCTACAGGATATCCTGTACAAGTATGAAATAGCTTCTTGTCATGTTATCAAAAAAAAAAAAAAAACAAAAACAATGATTAAACATCCATTTTCTTCAATTCAAATACTTGTGCAATTGACAAAAAGAAGATCTTAAGAGTAGCTAGAGCAATTGTGTGTTGTAGCTATGAAAAGTACCTAAGGCTTCCAACCATGGTGGGAAATTTAGAATACAATACTCTTAGATGTGTAAAGGAGCGAGTGTGGCAAAAGATAAGCAATTGGAGGAACAATTTCTTGTCTCAGGCAGGGAAGGAGAACCTCATTAAGAAGAAGGTGAGCATATCTGCAATATCCCTTTTAGCAGGTTGGGAGCTGAGTATGAATTAATCTAGGGGTACACTAAAGATGGCCTTTTCATAGTTAGGAGTGCATGCTATGTGGACATAAATGAAAAAAGGGGATTTGTAATACCCATACGAATAGAGGTGCCAAACGACGTTGTTTAGGTATGTAAGTTCTCCTTACTTTCAGTTTTTGGCTCTTTTCCATTGTTTTTCCCCACTCCCATGTCCAGTTCTCTCTTCCCCATCATCTCTCGATTTCTCTCTCGATATTATAACTTCCAAAACGTCAATCGGGAAACCGCTAGTCTACTCCCGCATATATATAGAGATGATCCCTCCATTATACGCTTGCCGACTTCCATTCTCCTTGTTCAGCAACCAGCTGCATGCTCTTCCCTCATTCACCAACGCAATGAAAAATCCACTGCATCACCCGAATCACCGTGCTCTCTCTCTTTCTCTCGCTCGTCTCTTTCTCTCTATGCGCAGTAGTTCACCCACGCTCAGTAGTAACTCTATCACTCCATTGTGTGATAGTCATTGTCAGCCGCTGCTCACCTAACTGCCGCACCAACCTTCACCACCGTAACTCGCCACCCCAAAGCCAAGCCAGCCATCGTCGCTGCTCCTCTCTTAGACCACCACCAAAGCCACTGCCCAGTCTAAGTGTCGGCAGCAGCACCACCACCTCCATTTTCTCACTTAAAATAGAGATTTTTACTGCCGAACCACCGCACCTCGCCAGCCGCTCCAAGTTGTCACCACCTGTACTGAAAGGGGGCTGCCAGAAACCCCCAAGCAACCCCAGCCCGTAGCAACCCCTCATGGTGAGTCCCTCTCTTGACTTACTCTCTTCTCCTCTCCGCCCTCTCTCTCGCTCATCTCTCTCGTACTTAATCGCTCAGCGTCGGCAGCTTCACCGCACCGCCCTCAGCCAATTGCAGCCGCACCACCATCGTTGTTCCAGCTCAGCCCAGTCGCGCCGTGCCTCATCGGTTTCTACTCGGTAGCCTCTGTTGCCGCACCTCATTTTGTCTATTTTCATGCGTTTGCTTTAGGATTTAAAAATGTTTATAAGCATCAGTTTACCTAGTAGAAGATGATTATTAACGTTATGCCCTTTTGATCATGTTTTCAAATGATAAAGTATTACAGAGGCTATTGTATAGTTGGTCTACTAAATAAGTAAAATTACGTTATTACCTTTGAGCTACAAGTTGCATTATTGTGTTTTAAACTTTTAATATGTGTTAGTAAACTCTAAGTTACCTATATTTATAGATATTATTTTCATAAGTTAAATTGATTTTGAGTAAGGTTTTCTTTCAAAAGTAAGTGATAATGTTGTAATTTTATTATTATCTAGTTTATTAAATAATTAGTGTTGTATAACTTAAAAAGAAAATTTTGGTATAATTATGTTATTTAGTATTAAATTTGATAGTTTGATTTTTCAATAGTAAGTTAGTTAGAATTTAATATTTTAGTTAGAGAATAAATTTATGATATTTTAGGGTTTCGAGGAATTTTGATTTTTAGAAGAATAAGTTACTTAGCGTTTCAGTTGTAAGTATTGAAAAATTGTGTTGATTGCAGATATTTATAGAAATTATGTGATTATTTTTATAGGTGATGATTATTTTTCATTCAGTACTGTTGTGGAGAAATTTTGAAAAGCTAAAAAGTCTAGGTAAGCGGAGTTCCTATGCTAGGCTTTATACGAATTATTGAGACTGAGGTTGACTTTCTAAAAACTTTGCATATATTGTGATGAAATGAGAACTTAGGAAAAACCAACTTCGGTCACTTATTTGCATTACTCATGAAATCTGTACGAAAAAGGAAAAATATTTTCTGGCATGCATTGTGTAGGCATGAGCTAAATTTTGTCATGCTGTCTCTGAAATATGAAAAAGAGTGATATTGAGAATCTGAAAAATTGTGCATTGATTTAGAAAGATGCTTCGACTTTTGTTTCTAGTATGTGAGAATGATCTGATTATATTTTGGTACTCTGTTTTGTTTTGATATGGCATCTGAAAACCTTTGGCATGGTTTACTGATTTTGTATTTGACTTCGTCTCTGCTCTGCTCTGTTTGGGTTGGTATCAACTTCTTTGTCTCTGAGTGCACCCACTTTAGAAACATATTGGTTTTTATGTGGTCTTTCCTGTGTACACACTCGGGACTCCAAGAGTAATAAAGGAAAGATTTCACCTCTGTCTCTGCCCGTTTTGGCCACTGGGGATATCACAACCTTACCACAGAGCTGAAACATGATCTTTGCTCTGTGAGATACTCTGTTTTGATGTAATGATGATGTTCAAGTTATGTTATGCCAAAATACCCTAGGTTTTATGTGACTTAAAATCATCGCTTTGTTACGTTTGAAAACATATTTTGTTCTGCTTGATAACTCTGGAAAAGGTTTTTGTTCTGCATATTGTATTTCATAAATACTCATGTTTGCATGCTAGTATATGTCCTTTGCTTACTGAGTTGTTGATAACTCACTCCTTATCTCCACAACATTTTTCAGATACTTTGGATACTTCAGCAAAAGTTCAAGAATAGGAAGTATGGGTAAGCTATGTGAGCATAGTGTCTTAAATACAAAGAGGGTACTTGTTGTTGGGGAATTTTATTGAATAGTTTCGTTTTGCTCTGTTGACTTAGTACTTTGGAAAGTTGGCTTTTATTTTGAGAGTCGTATTCTTAGTTAATTATCTTGGAGTAGGTTTAAAACAATGAGGTCTATGAGTGATTGAGGAATTGGAGTTTATATTTGTACAATGAGATGATTTTAAGTGTTAAGAGGTAACTCTTCGATCCATCCGCGACTGGGGCACAAAAATATTCATGTAATAAGATAATCCAATAGAATATGAAGTTAAGAACTAGACGAAGACGTTATAAAGTTAACATTCACCTCCATCTGCTCTTGGTTACGACTTAGCAAAAATGAATCGGCACAAAGATGTTCTACAACCTCATCCTTCTTGCTAGAGGAGGTACTGGTAACAGTCACTTTTGCTCCAAAAGCTTTGGCAAATTTAACACCCACATGACCGAGGCCACCTAGACTGACAATCCAAATATATATGCTTACCCGGCTCTACTAAACCATAATATTTTAAGGGACTATAAACTTTGATCCCAGCATAAAGTAGGGGAGCCAAAACATCAAGTGACATATTTTCGTGTAAGCATCAGAATGGTAATTCATAAGAATCTAGCAATTATTGAAGGCGACTCCCAAAATGTCATCACAGCTGTAGCAAGTCCTGACTCCTCATTGTTTTGGCAAGTTTCTCTTATTATTGCAGACATTCAACAAATCCTCTGTCATCATCAAGGATAGAAACTAGCCAAATTTATCAATCTCAAAATTGATGTGCACAATGGGTAGCAACCAATCTTATTTTTGGATGCGTACCCTTAGATAAATTCCTTAGATGTTTTCTATATATTGACAATGGGAAAGACCAAACCTTAAACTCTTGTAAATCTATTTTTAATCTATAATATGCTTGATTAGAAAAAGAAGAAGACATTTTCGGATAATCGAAGGATGTATCGCTCATTATAACCTACCATGATGTCTGAGTAGCCTCCACATATGTGACTGATCCGTCATAGTACTAATGCCAACTACCATAGGTTAGTTTCACCTTGGGACAGTAAATTGCATGGTCATTGTTACAATTCTCATAGGAGTGGCAAGTAGTACTAACCCATGCATGCATCCCACTCCCACTTTGTCTCCTAGTTTAACTTTCTTCACCTTTTCTCCACTTCTGTCACTTCCCCGACAATTTCATGCCGACAATTAAAACAATCATGGTAGTAAAACAACTTGGTGCATAAAAGAATTCGCATGTTTGTTGGATATTTTAGGTTACGTAATCCCTTTATAAAAGAAATAGCATCATTTTTCAAAAGAGAAATAGTTCAATATTCATAAAGGAATCTTTTAAAAGTAAATAATCTCGCAAATTAATATAACTTAATGTAATATGTCATATTGGTTTCTCTTTTACCAAAAAGCACATGAATAAGTACATTGTACAAAAATGCCAAAGGCCTACTATCATGGCATAACACCCTTGTCTCCAAAATGGAGGTCATGGGTTCAACCCCCTCGCCCAATGTATATATATAAAAAAAAAGTGCATTGAAGAAAGAGTCTGTACCTTGGATGGACCTATGCCTATGTGTAGACAGATGCTTTGTATGTGGCAAGGAAATTAGTATGAAAAGAGTGGTAGTAAAGTGAGACCTGTCACAATTGTTGTGATGACAAAAACTTACCTGGGGACAAGTGGGTAGATGGATGTGCCCCATTCATTTTTGATCATGTGAAGGTCCGAGTGGCATATCCCACGGTAAAGAACTTTGAACCTTGCGTCCCTTTCACCGGTTGCCCTGCGGCTGCGGACAATCTATTTTGTCCTTTGTTTACGCTCATGTTTTTCTTTTCAATACGGCCCTGAAATGGGAATATCCTGGCCACAATTGCAAAACGTTTGATATGTAATCTTCTTGGCCACATAGACATGCAGTTCTGGTCCAAATGTTTTAGCCTTGCTCATAAAGTAGAAATTTAAAGTTGGATATTGAATTGTTCCTCTGTTTGCATGTGGTTCTCGATGAGTAATGCTTTTTTCTTCAATAATGTATAGATTGGAGAGAAGTGGACAAGTCGGCCAGCTAGCTGTATGATCTACAGCGTTCGATTACTCTTGTAATATATAGGCTGTAAAGAATATGCATGTGTGGACCCAACTATATATTAAATGTAACACCTTGGGCCAGTGCCAAACCCAGCCCAACTTGATGCAAAGCGCACCGTTTAACACGCTCAGCAGATTGTTTTCCCAGTTCCTCTCCATCCCGAAAATCCCTCTTTTTTGATCTCCAACTCCCCACCACTTGCGACACTACCCATGCACGTCTACCCCTTTTCATTCTCTGGGGTTTTTCATATCACCCAAATAAATATACACATATATCTCATGCCTTTGGAAACTGCCTAATTACGTCGCTGCAACCAGCCACAAGAATCACCCAGCCTCTCCCCGTTCGATGCCAACCTCCATCTCCACGTAAAACCGACGCCACAACCAGCCCACATGAAGCCGTAGCCAACCCTTACGTTTTAATCGTCATAAGCCGTCTCTGCACCACCCTCGGATTAGATCAACCGTGAGTCAGACTCCCTCCACCGTAAACCACCAACACCGAAAGATAGCCCACTGCAAAACTCCTCCACGCCTTGGTCACGTAAACACACCCCAAGCCGGCAGCACACGTAGCCGTCACCAATGGCGGTTCTGCAACACTTAGAGTACTGGAGCCACCCCGTTGCTGCTGTCAATTTTCTCTGCCACTGCACCACTACCAAAGTGCCGAGAACAACCACCTGCTTAGTGAACCGAAACTCCTCTGTTTTGGCTCCGAAAAACAGAGCAATTGGTTGCTCCTCCAAGCACGGTAGTTTCTGCACTACCAACCCTTTCGGACGTCTCCTCCGCGGCGCAAAAGGAACCCACTGTCCAGCATCTTGGCCACCCTAGCCACCGCTCACTCCCGGTATGTTCACGTCGCACCCCACGGCTTTCATTTCCGTATATTCTGGTTTTCACCGTGCACTCTCTCTCTGCGTCCGCTCTTTCTCTCTTTCTCTCCCCATGCTGTGCCACCACGCCTAGTCGTGCCGCCGTCGATAGTCACCCAGGCCGTCGCCGCACGTAACTCTCTTGGTAAGGAGCTCTCCGTCTCCCTTACGGTGCTCTCATATCTCTCTCTCTCTCTCACTCGTCTCTTTTTCTCTCAGTACGACGCCGCCGGGACAGCATTCTTCTTCGCCGCACCGCACGCAGCTCCTCCCTTCTCGGTGAGTATCCCGCGCCCCTGCCTCGCCAACTGTTGCACGTAACACATGAAAACGTTTTTCTTATAAAGTTTTGCTATATAAAAGTAAATTTACTTACCGTGTTAATATTCTTACCTTCGTATTCTAAATTTTAATTCGTATTATTTTAATAAAATTTATTTTCTAACTAATTATGTTGAATAAATAGATATATTAGTGTACAGAATCACTTACAATTAATTTTTTTTTATTTTTTATAATTAAGTGTTACAAAGGCTACGTAAATTTAATTTTAGATATTATTTTGATATGAAATTACAATATTGCCCTTATTATTGGATGGTTTCATTTTGGAATTATGTTTATACTAAATCTGTTTTTACGTGATCTTTGTGGGAAGTATAAGAAATTGTACAGAAAATAAATAGGATTTTTAAATTGTACTAATGGTAGCAAATTATTTTTATAGTAAGTGTGTACTTTTATTTTGAGCATTTTAAATATGATTAAAGCTATTTTTTTATTTAACAAAATTTTTATTAGTACTTATCTTAAGTGTTGATTGATATCAAGGAAATTTAGAGAATCAGGATATTTTAGAATTAAGGGATATTTTAAGGTTATGGGAATTTTTAGGTATTGAAGAATTAAAATAGATATTTTAGAAGTTTAGGCTTAAATGGTTTAAATTTGTGATTGATTGGAAATTTATAGAATTATGTGATTATTTTATAGGTGACGATTTATAGTTAACTCGATATTTTTTGAGGAAAATTCTGAAAAACTAAGAAGTTCATGTAAGCAGGGTTTCTATGCTAGACTTTGTATAAAATAAAATGATATGAGGTCCCTCTTGGAAAATATGCATATTTTGTCATGAAAAGAAATCTGAAACGACTTCATTTATTTGTTCTGCATTATTCATGAAATTCTGTATAAGAATAAAATATTTTCTAGCATGACTGGTGTAGACATGAGCTTATCTTTGACATTCTGTTATTGAACTGAGAAAAAAATGAGCGAATATGAAAATTTGATAAACTTTGCATGTGACGTGAAGATGTTTTGAATCTGTTTTGGAAAATGTGAAATGATCTGAATTTCAGTATTCTGTTTTGATATGATGTGGCATAAGAAAAAATTTTGGCATGACTTTCTGATTTTGTTCAGACTCTGATTTTGATTCTGTTTTGACTTTGATTCTGATTTTGATATGGCGATTTTGATTCTGTTTTGCTTTGATATGTGGCCCTTTTATGAGATATAATAGTGACCTCTGGCCTATCACGGGATATATTAGTGACCTCTGACCTTGTCACAGGATACAATAGTGACCTCTGTCCTTGTCACGTGATATAATAATGATCTTTGCTCTGAGTGCAATTGCTTTGATAACATTCTGATTTATCTTCTGCTTGACTTTCTGTAGAATGCACAACCTTATGACGGGGTTAAATATGGCCTTTTTTTTTATATGGTACTCTGATATGATATGATAAGATGAAATGTTCAGTCATGTTGTACCAAATGAGTTTTTGAATATGAAAAGCTGGTTTTTGAATATGAAATGTTTGAAGTGTCGCTCTGATTTTCTGATAATATTTATTTTTAAGATTTACATATTGAAACTGAAATGTTTTATTTCTACATTCGTAACTCTGTGAAAATGCTCATGTTTACATACTAGTATATATTCTCTACTTACTGAGTTGTTGATAACTCACTCATTTTCTTCATAACAATTTTCAAATATTTTTATGGTTCAGCTGCAGAACAAGAGTAAGAAGTATTGGAAAAGTCTGAAGATCATAGACGAATGAGTGCTAAGGATACAAGTATTTTGGAGGATCATAATTAGTAGTTTTATCTTTAATGGTTATTTTGTTATGTTAAGTTATGAATAATTTGAGTCTTTATAGGGATCTTATTTTATTTTATTGAGGTTTTTGTTTAGTATTTTTGTGGAGGGATACGAATTTTTGGATTGAAAATAAATTATGATTATGGATTATTGGAAATATTCTTAACTAATATAGGAGCTAACTCTCCAGACTTCCAAGAACATGATGTTACATTAAATATGAGTGTGTGAAACTTGTACGTGATAGGATAGTATTTAGCATTATTCTTAATTAATATATATATATATATATATTTATATATAGTGTATTTGAAAAATTTGTTGTTCTGGTTCGTCTCAAATTTTGATTCGCATGATGGACGTAGAAATTATGGACCCTAGATTTATTTAATGACTCAACGTACTTAGCATATTAAAATGGAGGTAACGCCATATTAGAGAAACAAACTAAAAAGTAATTATTTAAATCTCAGGCAACAACCAGATTTATTACACTGCATGTAATAGAAATTTAAGAACACAGAAATAGGAAAATGCGTTCTTATTCCACGTTGATAAATTATCATGCAAGGAGGACAGCCTCGTTTTGGCAGCTAGAGATAGAAGCTAAATAGCGAGCATTTAAGCAAACTCTTGGAACAAATACAAAGAAACCAAAACATGCAGATCATTAACGTATTCTTCAATGGTTGGTAGAAGCCAAGCTGTTTCCAATGTCAATGACAAACCGGTATCTTACATCACCCTTAGCAAGACGCTCCATTGCCTTGTTAAGGTAGTCTAATGGAATAAGCTCAATGTCTGCTGTGATGTTATGTTTTGCAGCAAAATCTATCATCTCTTGAGTTTCCTTCAATCCTCCGGTGGCACTGCCCGCAACCATCTTTCTCCCTGTTAAGACAAGTCTTATTAACTCTATAGCTATATATGAACAAGCTGGAATTCCAACTTATAACAAAGGGAAAAGTTAGTAATTGACTTCAAAGGAAATTACCCATAAGCAGAGGAAAGACTGGTAGCTCAAGCGGCTTCTCTGGTGCACCCAACATAACAAGCTTTCCATGAGACTTTAATAGACCAATTAAGGGCAGAATAGAATGCACAGCAGATACTGTATCCAGTATTCCATCAAACGTGCCCTGGGCAGCCTGTACAAATTTAATAGTTTTAACAATCACTCTCTATTAATATTATCAGACTATCAAGAGGAGAACTAAAGAAAAATGTTGTTAGCTAACACTCACCTGCATTTGTTCTTGGTCAAGACTATGTAAGAACGAATCAGCACCAAGATGCCCCAGAGCTTCATCCTTCTTGTCGGCGGAGGTACTAATTACAGTCACTTTTGCTCCCAAAGCCTTGGCAAATTTAACACCCACATGACCAAGTCCACCTAGGCCAACAATCCCAATGTGTTTACCCGGCTCCGCTAACCCATAATATTTCAAAGGACTGTAAAGTGTTATCCCAGCACAAAGAAGGGGAGCACTAGCATCGAGTGGTAAGTTTTCAGGGAATCGAAGGATGTAGCGCTCATTAGCTACCATAGTGTCTGAGAAGCCTCCGTATGTAATTGTGCCATCACAGTAAATGTCATTGTATGTCAATATCATTTGGGGACAGTAAACTTCAAGGTCATTGTTGCAGTTCTCGCAGGAGTGGCATGCACTAACCACGGTTCCCACTCCCACTTTGTCTCCCACTTTAACTTTCTTCACCTCGTTCCCTACTTCTGTCACTTCCCCAACAATTTCGTGCCTGCAATTAAAATGAAAGTCCAATGTTATTGCAGACTGCAGTAGTTACTTTGTGTACCAAAAGATCTATTCACGTTTTTGTTGATGTTTTTTAGGCTACACAATCTCTTAAAATGAAATGGAAACTTACCCAGGAACAAGTGGGTATTTGGAATTACCCCACTCGTTTTTGATCTTGTGAAGGTCGGAGTGGCATATCCCACAATAAAGAACTCTGAACCTTACATCCTTGTCTCCGGTTGCCCTATAGATATACCATTTAAAGCACAAATTGAAAACTCAGAAGCTTGAGAAAACAATACATAACGACAACCAATGAGAGACAATCACAATGCATGGATCCTTTTCCTTGCTAGTTAATCAAAATTTGAAACTATTAAACATTAATGTATTTATTTTAAATGCTAAGAGAAGAAGACAAAAAGGAAGGGAAAACCGATCAAGTAAGAATGAAATTAAGGTGGGGAGCGAGAGATCGAGAGGGGACCTTCTGGAGAATTTGAAAGGCGAGAGAAGGCCAGAAGAATCTCTAGCTGCCCATCCAAAGGCCTTTACTGGGTGCTGTTCCTCGGGTGCTTTCGCCATTTTTACTTTTTTAGACACGTACGTACGTACTATAAAAACAACTAACAAATAGTAAAATAGAGTGAGAGTGTAAGCAGATAACAATGAGGGAGAGATGTGAATTGTGGAGGCCAGAAACAAGCTTTCGATGTATATATAGGGGGAGTGGTGGGAGTATTGAATTGGGGTTGGGATGACGTATTGGGTGAGCAAATGGGGGAAATACGTGAGGTATTGGCTTTTGTAATCTTGTTGACTACTTTTTGGCTGACGTACTCGATTAGCTAATTCCGGAATGTCTCAGATCAGTGTTCTTAAGGGTCAAAGACATGGGTCCGGTTTTGGATGGTTGTGGAGATCATGTGAAATAATTTACTGTTGTACACTATTCAGAAAACCCAAAACTTAATTTATCCTTCAAATATTGGAGCTTTTAGAGTGGACTTGGTTTAGTCACTTGAAGTTGGAAATTTTGGAGCTTGATGATTTTGTTGCTTGAAGATGGTTTTAGTTGTACAAAGAGTTTTCTTAGGGTCATATTTTATTTTATAATTTTTGTTGGAGTATCTATATTGTAATTATTTAGAATTCAATGGCTCTAACCGAAGTTGTGAATAGATTTTTGAGGATTATTGTATTATAGTTGTGAATAGTTTGGAGATTGTGTATTTGATATATATTTGTAAATAGGAAGAAAATTTTGAAAATATTGGTGGAACTCTGTCTGTTTATGGTTTTGGGTTTGAGGCATTATAGGGGTGTTGGAGTACCCTACCTTTGCATGGGTTTACACTTTGTGAATGTGAGTTGGAGTTTCCCTCTCTTACACTGAATTATAGTTTGTGAATGCTTGTTAGAAATTTCCTTGCATTCACTATTTGTCATTGCATGGCTCTCCATCATGTGACTAATTGTGAAATATTCATTGTTGGCCTAAGTTGATATTTTATAATTATTTGTAGGAATTCGTACAATTGGACTATAGGTTATGATTGTAATCTGGATTTTGTTATATTGATGGTTTTTGGATTAAATGGATTTTATGTGGGGTGTGTGAGTATCTTGATTCTCATGTGTATGAAAGGTTTGGAATTGGAATTTACCAGATCGACTACAAAAAACCAATGTGATTGGTTTAAGAGGTTATAAATGTCTCTCGCCAGGTAAACCCATTGGACTTAGAGGGTATAAATTTCTCATATAAAAATGTTAGAACTTATATAGACTACATTTAAATTCAATAATACACTAGTGTGTATTGTTATAAAATAATATACTTATACTATAATATAAATAGACTAATAGTTTAGCATATGTAAATATTATATGATTACTAACATAGATAGTTTGTATAATCGAAAAAATCGGAAAGACCGAAAGTTTCGATTTCGGTGGTGACTCAGTTAGGTATTAGTTCTTAAATTTTCAAAATCGGTGTATACTGGTTCGGTTTTAAAAGTTATACAAAACTAGACCAAATTGGACTGATTATACCCCTAGTCTCTGGTTTATAAAGTTTCGATGTATGCAAAGGAGATTCAGAGGGTATAAATGTCTCAGGGTTATAAAGATCTTGGGCTTGGTGAACCTGCTTGGTTTTAAAGGGTATAAATGTCTTTGGCCAAGTGAACCCAACTAGGAATTAGAGGGTATAAATGTCTCGGGTCTAATGGTTACCTCTCAATTGGTGGAGGATAGAGAAATCTTAAGGTCAAGGACGTTTCCTGAAGCCTTGATTAGTTTCTTGATGTGGTGTCATGTTCGAACAATTGATCATGAGAGATCATAGGGATTACTGGTGATGAATACTTGAAATTGTTAAGCAATAAATTTTTTGGATAAAGTTGACTACTATTTGCTTATATTTAAATTTTGGTTAAATGAGAAATGCTAAATTATCATTTCCTCCTTGTTTTATTTCCACCTGCATGTGTATTTCCACTATGGTCTTACTCCTTGGAAACATAGATTTTGATGTAAAGGACGGGTATGATGTTGGATACGAGCATGGAGATTTGGCACCTCCAGTGGATTTAGGATTGGGGCCTTTCCCCTATTTTAGAAAATTGTTAAGTTTGTTCTTATTTTAAAGGGATAACAGTAATATTGTGGTTGGGAGAGAAGTGACAGTAATATTCCCCCTGGTCTTCCGCCCATGAGAGATATACAACACCAGATTGACTTGGTGCCGAGATCTAGTTTATCCAACAGAGCAGCATATTGCCTCATTCCCAAGGAATCAGAAGAATTGCAGCACCAAGTGTTGGAATTGTTAGAGAAGGGCTACATCCGTGAGAGTATGAGCCCATGTGCAGTTCCTACCCTCCTGGTACACAAGAAAGATGGTTCATGGTGCATGAGCGTGGACAACAGAGCCATTAACAAAATCACCTGAAGTAAAGATTCCCAATTCCCCACTTGGATGAAATGTTGGATCAGTTGTCAGGCTCTAAAATCTTCTCCAAGATTGATCTTAAAAGTGGGTATCCCCAGATCTGAATATGCCCTGGCGACGAGTGAAAGACAACGTTCAAGACACAACACAGTCTCTACGAGTGGTTGGTCATTCCCTTTGGGCTATCCAACGCACCCAACACATTTATGAGATTTATGTATTAGGTATTGCAGCTGTTTATGGGAAGGTTTGTAGTCGTATACTTTGATGATATCCTCATCTATAGTATGAGACATTACGAAAGGAGTGTCTGTTCATCAACCGGAAAAAATGCTCATTTTTCACTTCTGTGGTGCCCTCGACCCCCATGTGTGATTTGATAGGAATCGCAACATTTGGGTGATGGCCAATAGGGTCACAGACCCCATCGCTAAGTGCAAGTGTGTGTAGATATACAATATGTATACAGTTTATAAACGCAATGGAAAAAATATAATAAAGCAGTTTAAAACTAAATACCAAAACATTTAAAATATAACCCAACAAGAAGTCCTCCATAAAGTTATTACAATCATCTAGCTGATCAAAGTAAGAATAAAAGTAGAAGTCCATCAACTACAAAAGAAATAAACCTCAGGTCATCAATCCTCAAGTGGGGTCGGTCCATCATGCTCAAACCCATCCTTTATATCAAAGTCTACGATTCCATGAAACAAAGCTGTAGGTGAGAATACCACAATGAGATCTCGCAATCTTAGCAAATAAATCCACAGATCAACAACTATGAAGTTCAAACATGGAAGCATACAAACAAACATACACAATAGTCATGAGAGACTTTCCCAAAATACCCGTTTTTGTGAACTTGCAAAAAAAAAAAAATCATTTAATTATAGCCACTCACTCCAAAAATCCAATTTATACCCAATTACATCTATTTATTACGGTGTGTACCATGATCTCCCCTCGGGACCATCTGCACACTCTGGCTCCCTTCATCACACCACATGTAACGACTGACTATGTGCGCGACTTCGTAATGAGCGATGTCCAGCTCCACGCCTGGCACGTATGTACAAGACATCCACTAGCCCCTGCCAGCAAAGGGGTCATGGGGTCGTGCCAAGAGTGTTACCATCTTGGCCGAGCCAACTGTCACCCGACCATAATCCAGGGACGTCACTCAGTTTTACATGCTCCCAAGTGACCAGAGGAGCTCTACTAGGATAATACCCCACCTCGGTTTGGGGTCGTGATATCCATATACCCACAAAATAAGCTTTTAATGACATCAAAACAAGTTTTTTGTAGATTTCACAGCATAACACAGAATAAAGCACAATTAATAAAATCATGACAAATAATGCCAATTTAAAAATGCAGATGCATGACAGGCAGTTATTGGATAGCATGGGCTAGGACCAGGTGGAGCTTTGGGAATCGGGTCTAATTTGGAAAATTGTGAATTTGTTGGAATTGTGACAACTGTGAGGTCTGTATGATGCTTGTTTGTGCTATGCCATGCTATCCAATAACTACCTGTCATGCATCTGCATTTTTAAATTGGCATTATTTGTCATGATTTTATTAATTGTGCTTTGTTCTATGTTTTGAGGCCCACAAGCAGGGCTTAAATAGTTAATGATGAATGTCAACACTATAATTAAGGCCAAATAATAGAATAAGGAATAAGATAACTATGACTAAAATGTAGCCTAAGAATCCAAAATAAAAGTGTTGCTAAAAATAAGCATTATCATAGAAGAAAATTAACAAAAAATGAAAGAGTTTATTAAAATTGATGATTTGGAAGTAAGAACGACTGATTTTGGGGTTGACAAAGGCCCCCCCAAGCAAAGCATGGCCACCACGACGTGCACGTCGAAGAGAGCTTTCCGGATTGGGTTCATATCCTTCAACTTATTGTACTCTCCAACAGGAAAATGATTTTGGGTTAATACAGCTCAAGCAAGATCTCCAACATCAAAAAGTACCTAGGGCGACCATTGTTGGCGTGAACCTTGTACTTTACATTACTCACCTGAATTGTTCGTTTGACTTGGTTGTGTACTCCTCGAAGGTGCTCTATCATCTCCTTAGCTTAACGTTTAGGTGAGCAATCCGTGGGATAGGGACCAAATCAAGGATGCCTAGCGGATTTTGATCATACACAACTTCAAATGGGCTCAATCAGGTAGTCTGGTTCTTGGATCGGTTGCAAGCAAACTCCACCTGCAATAAGGCAAGCTCCCACTGTTTTGGCTTAGTACTCGCCAAACATCTCAAGAGGTTGACCAAATTTTGATTCAACACCTTGGTTTGCCTGTCCGTTTAGAGGTGGTAGGCACTACTAAAGTTCAGCTTCATTACGAGTTTTGCCACAAACTCTTCCAGAAATTACTCATAAACTTTGTCTCTCTGTCTGAGGTGACAGATCGAGGAACACCATGAAATAAAGGTGGGCAATCTGAGTGGCGTCTATGGTCTTCTTACAAGCTACAAAATGGGCCATCTTAGAAAATCGATCGACCACGACAAAGATTGAATCCATGGCGCGTTGGATCTTGGGTAAACCTAAAACAAAATCCATACTTACATCAAGCCATGAACCATCAAGTACAGTTAACAGAGTGTAAAGGTCTTAGGTCTTGGATTTTCGACGTTCAAATCCCTGAAGTTGTCAGAGTTTGCCACCTTGGTACTAGGGGTAGTGAGGAGGGCCACACGTCAGCTTAAAGCGTCTGCGACCCATTTCAAGCTCCCTGATTGGGTGTTTCAGCAAGAACACGAACTCTTGCAGATAGGCGATCTACTTTGCATGTTGTCTGTTCCGCTTGTGTTGCTCGTTGATGTACTTCAATGCCTCGTGGTCAGTAATCAGAATGAACTCCTTTTGTACCAAATAATGTTGCATGTTTTTCAAGGATTGTACAATGGTGTATAACTCCAAGTTGTACTTGGAATAGTTTTTCTTCGATCTTGACAGTTTCTCACTGAAAAATGCAATAGGTCATCATTCTTGACTCAGGACACCGCCAACACCCACTCCGGAAGCATCACAATTTACCTCAAAGATCTTCTTAAAATCTAGGAGTGTCAGGACTGGTGCTTTAGTCATCTTCTCCTTGACCAGCTGGAAACCGATCTCTGCTTCCTCGAATCACTGGAATGACCACCCTTTTAGGCACTCTATGATGGGCATGATTAGAGTGCTGAAATTGCAGATGAATCGTTAATAAAAGGAGGCCAATCCATGAAAGCTCTGCACCTCGTGTAGGGTCTTGGGGGTTTGCCACTCTAAAATGGCTTCCACTTTCAATTGATCTGCATGGATGCCATCTATGGAGACAAAAAATCCAAGACATGTAACAGAAGTTGTGAAGCCCAATATATTTTTTGTGTATTTAGGCTTTTTCTTTAAGAAAAAATTTGAGCCCAAGTGGTTGTTTGTGGGTTAATTATTTATTTTGAATGATGTGGGCTGAATCTAGGCATGAGAAAGGAAGAAATCAAGCCCAGCCCATGGGTTAGTGTGGGAGCCTAGCCCACCCACCTAAATGGCATCGTTTTGATGGCTTTAGAGGTGAATTTTTCCCTACCCCTTTACAGCATCGTTTTGAGCTTTGTAGAAAACCCTAATTTCATTTTCTCCTCTAGCACAGCATGAACCCTTTCTTCTTTTTTTCCTTTTCTTTTCTACTTCTTCCTCCCTCTTCACTCAACCCATGCCCTGCAACACCTCGTTCCGTCGCCATCCCGCCATTGCCACACATCCTTTGAGTACTGGACACCGTCTTCATCTGCCGCCCCCTCCATTTCCACCAATTTGCGCGAGCCTCTCTCTCTCTCTCTCTCTCTCCTCTCTCTGCGACCCATGAAGCCTCAACCATGGCAAATGCATGCTGCTGCTACCCACAACCCATCGAGTGCCACGCGTGCGATGCTCGCAGTTTCCCCACCATCCCACACCCCCAATCGCAGATGCAACTGTGTTCACCCAGCCCCAACCTACGACCTATAAATAGGTCGTTCCTCCCTCACCCATAACTTACCTCCAAGCCTCTCATCCTCCCTCAAGCCTTCTCCTTTCAACTTCTTCATTCTGATAGTAAGTCCCACATTGCTTAAGGATGACTATTGTATTACCTTGGCCTCCTATATAAAAGTTGGCCTAGGAAGTCAAGACAATCCAAAATCTAACTCTAATGTGTTTAAGTTCTTTTTATATTTATAAATTTTAATTTATTATTTAAATTATATTATAATTTGGGTCTAAAAAAATATTTTTGGACCAAAAAAAAAAATTTTTTTTAGACAAAATGTGTTGCCTAGGTGGGGGGTGGGGTGGATGGGATTTTTTCCCCTCCCCTGCCTCAACGGACTGTTATTGTAATGTCCTATATTCGAAAGTCCAGAAAGTTAGCTCTTGTCAACTAATCATCTCTCAATAATACAAATATAATTTCCAAAGAATCTATAAACATAAATTTATCTATTTTAACCAAATGTATATATAATCCCTACAAGATTATCAATGAAATAATCCAACAAGATAAATTAATAACTCCACAAATTCTCCATAATAATATCAATTTCGCAATAAATTGGATCAACATGAGGACAATATATTCTAATAACTACAGTACCCTTAGGTACTCAATAAACAATCCTCAACTAAACCCGGCCCATGCTTCCTAATCTTGATTCCCAGCTGAATCTTCAAAATCATTTGAAAAATATTGTGGAGATAAAGAGTGAGTTATCAACAACTTAATAAGTAGAGAACATATATCAGTATATAAATATGAGCTTTTTCACAGAGTTCAGAATTCAGAACCAAAACATATTATCAACATATCAGACTAATATTAGTTCAAAATTTTCATATTCAAAAGTCATTTGGCATAGCATAACCAAATGTCATCGTCATGTCATATTAGATTAGAGACCATATTTAGCCCCTGTGACAAGGTTGTGCTATTTCTGGTGGCTAAACTGGGTAGAGACAGAAGTGAATCCTCCCCTTATCATTCTCGGAGCCCTAAGTGTGTACACAAAAAAAAACCATGCAGAAAATCACTTTGTTTCCAAAGTGGGCGTATTCAGAGACAGAGAAGATGGTACAAACCATATAACAGAGGCCATAGCTTTACACCTGTGGTAAGGTCAGAGCAGAATAGAGCAGAAACATAACCAAATACAGAATCAGAATGTTATGCCAAAGGTTTTCGGATGCCACATTATATCAAAATAAAGTATTGAACAGAATCATATCATCTTCACATAATCAAAATAGATTCAGAGCATATTCATATAACATGCACACATTTTCAAATTTCATATTCATACTTTTTATACAACAGAAAACTGAATGCCAAACGTTTGCTCATCTCTACATCAATCATGATAGAAAATACCTCTATTTTATATAGATTTCATGAGTAATGCTGAATACATAATTGAGATTGTTTTCACAAATCAACCCAGTCCATTTCTTTTATGCAAAGACTAACATAGGAACCTCACATACCTGACTCTTGCAACATATTATCTACATTTTGGGATCGTAATCTAGCTGTGTCACAATAACCTAAATAATTTTTTTTTCATATGTTAATAACCCACACCAGCACATAACCTTGCTAACAAACATTCCACCTTATTAAGAATAGAAAATAAAAAGCTCGTAACTAGTTATGTACATAAAACAGCCCACAAACAAACATATCCAACAACCAACCATCACCCATTTACTCCCTATATGTAAATCACTCAACCATTTCACAGACTACACTATCACACAATCATCACCTGCCCACAATACTACAGTAGCCACTCTCCACATGTTACACACAACCCAAACAACAACATCATGATCGAACTAGGACTCACGTCAACCCCGAGCATCCATACAACTTACAACACGTCCAAGACAACCAACCCAACATATTCATCACAAAACAAGCCATAAAACAACCCCGACAACCAACATCAACTCAAATAGTAACACCAAACAATTAGAATTTTTGCATGTACGTCACCAACGACCCACCATCGTGACAAGTCCAACACAACCAGTCCACACACATCATCCCATGGAAACACCACATCAACCCCAATAGTCAACATATAAACCCAAATACAACCAACATATAACTCAAAACAACCATGTAACTCCACCTACATAGCTGTATTAATCCGAACAGTCTCCTTATACATACCTCTATCCACCTCTCACAGCCAAGAGACTCTCAACACCACAACTCATCCAGAAAATGCATGACCAGTAAGTTCTATCATATAAGTATAATTCATTAAAAATTTCTAGCAAACATAATTTATTCATAACGTGCATGTAACTATGCAATCGAGCCTATTACACTGAAGTATCATACCTAATGTCGTGAGGGGGCCATTCAAATGAGCAAGCAGAGCAACTTTGTCCAGGGACATAAATATTGCCCTATGAACCAACAAACAACACTAATATTTACGTTTTATCTTTGACAGTGTCACACGATGGTATAAACGAAATCAACAAACGAAATGAAGTTATCTTGGTAGTGAGAAGTCGTCTCCGTTGGCCTAATTTAGTCACATTTTAAAACTTAAAGAGGGTTACTGTGGGATGTGATGATCGACTTGGACATACACAATGGAGCACAATGTTTAAAACCGAGCATAGATGAGGGTGCAGACCTAAAGAATTTTCTACAGCACACCAAAAGGAAGTTTACAACCAACTGAAAATAAAGAAACAATGGAGAGAAATAGAACAGAGAGTGCAAGAAGGGTAAATTTGCAGTTGTGGTCATGTGCGACGATGTGCTACGATTGGGCTCTCTATGATAGTAACCAAGGGAAATTTACCTAAACAAGACCTACTGAAGTAGTGATTTGAGAGAGAGAGAGAGAGAGAGAGAGAGAGTGACAGTTGGATAGAGAAAAAATAAATTAGGGTGTTGAATAGTTGCTTACAGATGCAATGAGGAAGAACGGCGGTGGCATTGAATAATGGTGCACATAAAGGACCCGGTGGAAGTGACAAGTGATGAGTGAATTTGTTAGTGAAAAATTGAAGTGAGTGTGGTGTGAGAAGAGGGGAAATGGGGAAATGGGAGAGAGTTTACCGTCGCTCAATACCGTTTCGGTGAGGAAGCTCGATGGTGATGAAATTTGGGAACCCACAAAATTGCAGCACCAATGATGACCAAGAAAACTTATAGAAAAGGGAGAGTTTGATAGTGAGTCTGTTGAGAGAGGTTTGGATGTGAGAAAAAAAATAGAAAATTACAAATACGTGGGGGGGGGGGTTGTATCGGGGAAGAGGGCTAGTGGGGGAGGGAATATAAGGGAAGAAGAAACACTAAAGGGGAAAGAGAGACTTATTGAAACAAAGTGATTTTAGCCTTTATGGTTGGGTTGTTCGTGGGCCTGGCCATGGGTTTTATAGTTATGATGCAAGAATGATGGACTTCTATGCTTAATGGAATAAGAGCATTCCTTTATACAAGTAGGGAAAGTGACTTGCGCTCCGACACCAGCATCGGGTTGTTGAATTGATACAATTCTGAAAAATGGATAAGGAGTTGGAAGTGACAATAATAAAGGAGATAATTATGGGATGAGAGAGAAAGAAAGGAAATAATAGATTGTGTAGATGTTAATGAAGACCGAGGTCAACAGTAAGTCACTAAGATCTGTAACGAAGAATATTTCTTGTTGATAGGGGTGGATATCCATAATGAGTACATAAATGGAAAGGGGAAAGAGGGGACAAATGGAAATGAAATTATTACCTAGCCATCTTAGGCTTAAATAATCAGGGGCTTATTAAGGGGCCCAATTCTAATTGAGATCGGGAACCTAACATCACCAATGCCTGTGAATGAGGCTTTAATAAGAAGAACAATGAAAGAAGCTCTGGTGCACATACTAGGAAGCTGAGTAAAAGGAGTTAATTAGGGGGTAAATGGAAGATGGGAGCTCGTGAAAAAGTAAATTTCTGATCTTTCTTTTGATTCAAATTCTAAACGTCATTTGATAGATGAAGATATTGGGGAGTTACCTCTAGTGTTTTGATTCAAAGGATAGTGATTTGGCAAAGGTTGTTATTAGCCCCACCAATGTTTAAGCAATGCAGTGGTGCTTTGATAAGGTGGAGTAAGCAATGTGCAAAGGATAGGGGGAAGGAAATCAAAGAAAAAACTGAATGCCTAAAAAATTTGCAAGTTGAATAAGGGAGCCATAACATAGAGGATATTAGAAGAATCTAGGGGGAGTTGGGTCATATGTTGGATCAAGAAGACTTGAAATGGGGACAAAAGGTAAAGAAGAACCGGTACCAGTTTGAAGATAGAAATACTCACTATTTTCATGCATATGCTAATGAGAGGAGGAGGAACAATTAAATCGAGAAAATATGTGACTCACATAACAGATCTTTTAAAGAACCAAATGAGATAGAGGAGGCTTTCAAGTCTCTTTTTGAGGCCTTGTTTACTTATTCTGTGCCTTCAATAGAAGACATTTCTACATGGTTGAGAAATGTGGAACCAAAAGTAATAGCCATGATTAATGATAATCTTTCACAGAATTTTACCATATTAGAAGTTGAGGTAGCAATACACAAGATGGATCCTTTAAAATCACTAGGGCTAGATGGATATGGAGCATGCTTCTATAAGAACCACTGGGGCATTGTTGGAGATGAGGTATGCAATGCAATCCTGAATTTCTTGAATGGTACTTTTTCTCATTCTCTTAGCTATATATAAATCGCTTTAATCCCAAAAGTCAAAGATCCTAAGTTTGCTAGTGATTTTAGCCAATTAGTTTGTGTAATGTATTGTATAAGATCATATCCAATGTGCTTTTATTTCTAGGAGGCTTATAACATATAATATTATGATGGCATATGAATCTCTCCACGCAATGAAGACAAGACAAAAAGGCCAGACTGGTAGCATGGCCATGAAGTTAGATATGTTTAAAGTCTATGACAGAATATAATGGAGTTACCTAGAGGTAGTTTTGAGGAAGCTGAGATTCAATGAAAAATTGACTCACTTGTTAATGAGTTGTGTAACTTCTGTCTCATACTCAGTGGTAGTCAATGGGAACCCATGAGAAACGATCTTTCCCTTGAGGGCTTGAGACAGGGAGATTCCCTCTTTTTTTATTTGTTCATACTTTGTGCTGAAGAGTTAAGTTCTACAGTTAACCATTCTGACTAGAGAATAGATACCAGAGGAGTCTCAATGGCTAGGGGAGGCATTAGAATTAAACATTTATTGTTTGATGATTGTGTTATTTGGAAGAGCTAAGAAGGAAGAATGAGCCAAGCTACAGGATATCCTTTACAAGTATGAAATAGCTTTTTGTCATGTTATCAACAATGATAAAACATTCATTCTCTTCAGTTCAAATACTTGTGCAATTGACAAAAAGAAGATCTTAAGAGCAGCAAGAGCAGTTGTGTGTCATAGCTGTGAAAAGTACCTGGGGCTTCTAGCCATGGTGGGAAAATCAGAATACAATACTTTTAGATGTGTAAAGGAGCAAGTGTGGCAAAAGATAGGCAATTGGAGGAACAATTTCTTGTCTCAGGCAAGGAAGGAGATCCTCATTAAGAAGAAGGTGAGCATATCCGCAATATCCCTTTTAATAGGTTGGGAGCTGAGGATAAATTAAACTGGGGGTACACTAAAGATGGCCTTTTCATAGTTAGGAGTGCATACTATGTGGACATAAACCAAGAAAAGGGATTAAAGGGAGAAACGTTTGAGGAGAATTCAAGAGAGGGAAGCTGGAGGAACACATGGGAGCTGAATGTTACTAGAGGGGTGAAAATGTTTCTCTCGAAGGTAGGGAATGACATTAGTGATGTGTGTGCAGAAGACTCAAGTCTAGTTCCGAAATGGGCTATAGTTGAAGAGGATTTCTTCGAGATGTGGGATAAATTGATGAGAAAGATTAAAAAGGCAGAGATGGAATGGATTGCAACAAGTGTGCGCGCGTAAGATGTGGCTAAGAATAAATGTTTTCATCTTTGAGGATCAATTTCATAGCCCAAGAAAGGTGATCCATATAGCCAATGAACATATGGAAGCCTACCACTCTGCTTAGATTTAGCTGAAATGGAGGCATACAACAGTTGGCATAGAGAGTGTAATCAACCACTGGACAAAACCATAATTGAATTCTATAAAGGCAAATTGGGATGCTACCTTAGATCCAATTAAAGAGCAGAAAAATAGGATTGGAGGTCATTAGAAGAGATACGGGTGGGGAAATCTTGGCATTTGTCTATGCGCACAGAAGACATGTAACTCAACCAGCTTTGGCCGAAAGCTATGCACTTTGGGGGCGCTTATAAGGGACTATATATTGCGGCTTGTAGGAAATTTAGCTTGTCATGATTTAAATAAAAAAGAAGATATTATAAGGGAATATATATTACAGCCTGTAGGAAATTTAAGTTGATAGAAAAACATTTTTATATTCCACACTGATTAATTATTGGGTGCCAAATACAATATTATCTTGGTGGACAAGATAAATGCAACGTATACACAGTACTGACTAATTAAAAAAGATCATTGGAACAAATTCTAGAAATGGAAGAAACAAATTAATTAAGCTAGTCCTTAATGGTTGGTAGAAGCCAAGCTGTTTCCAATATCAAATACGAATCGGTATCTAACATCACTCTTTGCAAGGCGCTCCATTGCCTTGTTCACTTAGTCCATTGGAATAACCTCCATGTCTGCCGTGATGTTGTCATGTGTTGCCACAAAGTCTATCATCTCTTGAGTTTCCCTTATTCCTCCGATCGCAATCCCCGCAACCATTTTTCTTCCTATTAAAACAAGTCCAGTTAACTCTATAGATATGAATGAACAAAATGGACAGAAATTAACATAAAATAATTGAAGAGTGAAAAAGCAGTGGTTCTACCAACACAACACCTAGAGGGGGGTGAATAGGTGTAGATCGATTTTTCTGGTTTAACAAAAATATTGACAAGCAAGCAAATAAACAAAGAAACCAATCACACAGACAATCAACATAGAGATTTGTTCACGGAGTGGAAACTCATTTGAAGAACCTCTTTAAAATCTAAAACCACTCCGGGTGTAAGACACCACCTCAAATCCACTATAGAAACTTTAATTGTTACAACCAATTTAGTGACACTTACAAAACCTTTGAAGTTCCTAAACTTGATCTGCAACACCACGAGTGACCCACTCGATCTCTACACGCATGTAGTGTCGGAACTCCGACCTTTCTATAGCATTCCACGGGAACCTCTCGATCTTTGCATCAACAGCAACTCCGGAAACCTTCCGGCCAATAAAATACGTCCACTTGGATGGACTTGTATGAGGTTTGATCTTGTGTGTGGTGTGGTGGATATATGTTCTTTCAAGAGAGATTCACAAGGTGAGGAAAATGTTCTCTCAATGGCTCTTGAAAACACTTGGGGTTTTTGCTCTGTTTTTCCACACCAAAGAATAGAACAAGATGTTCTATTTATAGCCCCTTTGATTCACGGTGCTTAAACACTGAGATTTGAGTTTCTGGAACATTGGCTCGAGCAAAATGTCGAGCGCGAGTCGAGCGCAGGTTAACTTTTAGAACTTCACTCGAGCGACATGTTGAGCGACCATCGAGCGGACCTCTCTGCCTGAGTTCGCTCGAGCGCTGAGTCGAGTGCACGTCGAGCGGACCTCTCTGGGAGGCTTTGCTGGAGCGCCACGTTGAGCCAACTTATCTGGCTCGAGCGAAGTGTCGAGTCGTGTCAAGCCAACTTCCTGCACACTTCCAAAACAAAAATTCTACTTAACCTCCTACTATTCACACAACCTCCCCACACTACATTTTCTTTATTTTTATTTTTTATCAAATATTTAATATATAAATAATGAATAGAAAAATTAAATTAATTTAAAAAGAATAAACTCAAAAAAAAAATTAAAAAAATATTAAAAAAATATTAAAAAATTTAAAAATTTAAAAAAATGTGGTGTGTGAAAGTTGGGGAGGTTGTGTAGCATTTCTCCTTCCAAAATGAGTTATTCTTGAGCCAGTTGAGTTCACTTGACCTCATTTTCACTAAAACACACTTTAACACTTGTTACAACATAATTTTACAAAGGTTTTCACAAGAATATGCCAATCAACTAATTTTTCCTTCAACAAAGAGTTTTTAATTGACTTATGAAAAATTAGCCAAAACCAGAGGAAAGATGTGTATTTCAAGCGGCTTCTCCGGTGCACCCAACATAACAAGCTGCCCATGGAACTTCAATAGACCAATTAGGGGCGAAATGGGATGCACATTTGATATCGTATAGCTAGTAACCATCAAGTGTGCCAATAGCAGCTCATAAGTGTTATTTTTATATGATTTTTACCACTATTTTATTTATGAAAAGTGATATTTTTCCTTTAATACTATTGATTTTATTTTATTTCTATATATTTTTATTTATTTTCATGGATTTGAAAGAATAAAAAGATTTAATGCAAAAGAATAGTATTTTGATATAAAAGAAGAGACTACGGATCAAAACCGATGAGAGACAGCAAGATCTGAAGAGAACCAATGAGATTGGGCAAAGAGCCTTGTCCCGGGAGTAGCAAAGAGATTTCTCAACCTACTTAGCATGTTAAAGAGGACGTAACGCCATATTACAGAAACAAACTAAAAAATAATTATTTAAATCTCAGGTAAGAACAACCAGTTTTATTACACTGTAATAGAAATTTAAGAAGACAGAAATAGGAAAATGCTTTCTTATTCCACATTGATAAATTATCATGCAAGAAGGACAACCTCGTTTTGGCAGCTAGAGATAGAAGCTAAATAGTGAGCATTTAAACACACTCTTGGAACAAATACAAAGAAACCAAAACATGCAGATCATTAAGGTATCTTACATCACCCTTAGCAAGACGCTCCATTGCCTTGTTAAGGTAGTCTATTGGAATAACCTCAATGTCAGCTGTTGATGTTATGTTTTGCAGCAAAATCTATCATCTCTTGTGTTTCCTTCAATCCTCCAGTGGCACTCCCCGCAACCATTTTTCTTCCTGTTAAAACAAGTCTTATTAACTCTATAGCTATATATGAACAAGATGGAATTCCAACTTATAACAAAGGGAAAACTTAGTAATTGACTTGAAAGGAAATTACCCATAAGCAGAGGAAAGACTGGTAGCTCAAGCGGTTTCTCTGGTGCACCCAACATAACAAGCTTTCCATGAGACTTTAATAGACCAATTAAGGGCAGAATAGAATGCACAGCAGATACTGTATCCAGTATACCATCAAACGTGCCCTGGGCGGCCTGTTCAAATTTAATAGTTTTAACAATCACTCTCTATTAATATTATCAGACTATCAAGAGGAGAACTAAAGAAAAATGTTGTTAGCTAACACTCACCTGCATTTGTTCTTGGTCACGACTATGTAAGAACGAGTCAGCACCAAGATACCCCAGAGCTTCATCCTTCTTGTTGGCGGAGGTGCTAATTACAGTCACTTTTGCTCCAAAAGCCTTGGCAAATTTAACACCCACATGACCAAGTCCACCTAGGCCAACAATCCCAATGTGTTTACCCGGCTCCGCTAACCCATAATATTTCAAAGGACTGTAGAGTGTTATCCCAGCACAAAGAAGGGGAGCACTAGCATCGAGTGGTAAGTTTTCAGGGAATCAAAGGATGTAGCGCTCATTAGCTACCATAGTGTCTGAGAAGCCTCCGTATGTAATTGTGCCATCATAGTAAATGTCATCGTATGTCAATATCGTTTGGGGACAGTAAATTTCAAGGTCATTGTTGCAGTTCTCGCAGGAGTGGCATGCACCAACAACGCATCCCACTCCCACTTTAACTTTCTTCACCTCGTTCCCTACTTCTGTCACTTCCCCAACAATTTCGTGCCTGCAATTAAAATGAAAGTCCAATGTTATTGCAGACTGCAGTAGTTACTTTGCATACCAAAGATCTATTGACGTTTTTGTTGATGTTTTTTAGGCTACACAATCGCTTAAAATGAAATGGAAACTTACCCTGGAACAATTGGGTATTTGGAACTACCCCACTAGTTTTTGATCTTGTGAAGGTCGGAGTGGCAGATCCCACAATAAAGAACTTTGAACCTTACATCCTTGTCTCCAGGTACCCTATAGATATACCATTTAAAGCACAAATTGAAAACTCAGAAGCACGAGAAAGCAATACATAACGACAACCAATGAGAGACAATCACTATGCATGGATCCTTTTCCTTGCTAGTTGATCAAAATTTGTAACTATTAAACATTAATGTATTTACTTTAAATGCTAAGAGAAGAAAACAGAAAGGAAGGGAAAACCGATCAAGTAAGAATGGAGTTAAGGTGGGGAGCGAGAGATCGAGAGGGGACCTTCTGGAGAATTTGAAAGGCGAGAGAAGGCCAGAAGAATCTCTAGCTGCCCATCCAAAGGCCTTTACCGGGTGCTGCTCCTCGGGTGCTTTCGCCATTTTTGTCTATTTTAGACACGTACGTACTATAAAATCAACTAACAAATAGTAACAATAGAGTGAGGGTTTAAGCAGATAACAAATGAGGGAGAGATGTATGATAAGTATGGGATGTGAATTGTGGAGGCCAGAAACAAGCGTTCGATGTATATATAGGGGGGTGGTGGAGTATTGAATTGGGGTTGGGATGACGTATTCGGTGAGTAAATGGGCGAAATACGTGAGGTAATGGCTTTTGTAATCTTGTTGACGGCGTTTTCTCTTCGATACAGAGATGACTGCATGGTTTAATTTGGCTGACGTACTCGATTAGCTAATTCCTAAATGTCTCAGATCAGTGTTCTCAAGGGTCAAAGACATGTGGGTCCGGTTTTGGATGGCTGTGGAGATCATGTGAAAGTCCGATTATAATAATTGCGTATCAACTGTTTGGCAATTTCAGAACTATTTGCTTTTATCAACAAAAAAAAAAAAAATTCAGAACTATTTGCTTTATATAAGAGTTTAAGGTTTTGCTGGGTGAAATAAAATGAGAATTTTTAAAAATTTTGTGAATAGTATTAAGATAAAAATTTAAAATATTAAGATTTGACAGAGTTAAATTGGGATTGGAAATAGTTAAAATGTTTATTATATTTTGTATGAAAATTTAAAAAAGTTGCAATGACGAGATGAGATAGAGATGAGAAATCTCTATCCCATCTTTGCCCCAAGCCCATTAAATTGCTATTTATTGAGCACGTGGCAGCTCACCACTTCATCATAACACAATAAAATTTCTTAATAAAAATCGACAATACTTATAAAAACTTTATATGCTTAATTTACTATACTTAAATCATCTCACCCAATGCCTCAAAATCTTGATCCTCAGCTGAACCATCAAAATATCTAAAAAATATTGTGGAGATAATGGGTAACTTATCAACAACTCAGTAAGTAGAGAACTTATACTAGCATGGAAACATGAGCATTTATAAAGTTTGGTATGCAGAACAAAATATTTACTTTCAGAATGCATAAACAACATATTTACTTTCAGAATGCATAAACAAAACTTATTACAAAACATCAGAGCGAAACTTTCAAAAAACTTTCTTATTCAAAAATCCTTCGGCATATCACAAACTTATATATCATCTTCATATCATATCGGAGCATTTTATCGAGACAAATACCATTTTTAACCCCCGTGGTAGGGTTATAAACCACCATTATACCCATAGTTTGGTCTTAACAGAAACAGAAAAGAACATTATCGGAACCAATTCATATTCAGATACAGAATCAGAAATTGATGTTTTCAGATGTTACATCATATCAAAACCGAATACTGAATAGTTTTAGATCACTTCACATGTTCGAAATAAACAGAATCAAAACATTTTCATTTATTTACAGCAAAAACTTTTAGATTTTCATATTCGCTCTTTTTACATAATTCAAAAACAGAATAAACAAAATTAGCTCATGTCTACACCAATCATGATAGAAAATACTTTCTCTTATATAGAATTTATGTATATGCAGAATAAATATCTGAGGTCGTTTTCATATTTCTTTTCAAAAATAAACATGCTTATTTTCAAAGTCAACCTCATTTCATTTCTTTTATGCAAAACTAGTATATGAACCCCGCTTATCTAGACTTCTTAGCTTTTCATAAATTCTCCACAATAGTACTAAACAATTGTCAATCGTCACCTATTAAATTCATATAACTTAAAAAAATCTCCAGTGAACAGATAATCTCATATTACACTTGAAGTACCTATTTTAATTCCTCAAAAACCTAAAATTTCTATTAATTCTAAAATACCATCACTTCCTAAATTCCTAAATATCCACATAACTATTAAATTCAGAATATTTCTAAAATTATATAATAATAATAATAATAATAATAATAATAATAATAATAATAATTACAAATATGCCATAAAATACATTTCTTGTTTAAAGACTTGTTAAAACTGATTAAAGTAAGAGAGCAAATATTTTATTTGATAAAAATAGACTAATTAATTTCTCTTTAAGAAGTTCAAAATAAAAATCTTGCACTACTATGTACTTCTAAAAAATATATTAATACTAATAATATAATTCAAATATTTATTTAATCTATATTTAAAAACAAAACTCATACAAAGTGGGTTTAATATATAAAAACTAAAACATGAACAACTTATAATTATTCTGTTAAAAGCATCAATATACTGCGGTACTCTCAAACACTCTCACTACTATTTTTTACTTTATTATTACTTTTTATTTACTTTTTCTACTATTCATTACTTTTTACATACTTTTTACTACTATTTAATATTCTATTATTACTTTTTCATTACTATTTACAAACATTCTCAAACACTTTCACTACCCAAACCCAATATACATAATCAACTCATTAAAATATAAATCCATTAACCTAAACATCCGAAATAATATATCTGGAAACGTCATACTAAGGGGCAAAATGGTAATAGTACATCTCATATATTAGGTTAACCGAGACACAAAGATATTTCCTTTTTAAGTAAACTATCACAAAAACAGAGGAAGACGTGAGCAGCGGCAGCGGCACTTACCCAAGGAAAACTAATAGGCAGCGGCACCGTGGGGGAAGGAGGTAGCGACGGAGTTGGGATGCGGTGAACGGGGGCTGTCCTAACGGTGGCGCACTGAGAGAAAGAGAGCGAGATGAGGGAGAGAGAATAGAGAGAGACCACGGCCTGAGGGAGAAATGAGATGTTACCGAGAGAGCGGTGGCTTGGGGTGGCGGAAGGGTTGCTGGTCGGCGTCATTAAGTTTCACCGACGTGTCACGGGGCAGCAAAACTGAGGCGGGGGAGAATGGTTTTATTGCTCTGTTTCGGGGGTCAAAAACGGGGGACATGCAGTGGCTTGAACGGTGGCTTGATGGTGCAGGGGCAGCGTGGTGAAGGAGTTCTTTGTTGCACCGAGGCTGAGCGAAAACTTCTGTGGTGGTCTTGCTGGCCGTTGGGTTGTGGGGAAGAAACCGAGAGAGGGAGGAGGCGGGAAGGAGGCTCACGGTGGGGAGGTGTTTACGTTGTGCAAGGAGGAGTCGTGGTTGCTGTTTGCCGTGGCTGTGGGTGGTGGTTTCCGGTGTTGGCTTTTGTGAAGGAGCAAGGTAGCTCACGGGATCATGGTGGTTATTGGCTGTGCGAATAGTGGTGCTGCACCACCTCAGTTGGGCTTCTAGTTGGCAACATGAAGGGCTGGACGGCGGCTTGCTGGCAGGAGGCGCATGACAGAGGCGGGATGCAGAGGTGGAGGATAAAGGCGTCGGGCTGGGGTAGGGCTTGTGCGGCGAAGCTCACAGAAAAAGAGAGAGAGACGCCTGCCTTAGGTGAGAAAAATAAAATAAAATGTGGGAAAGAAAGTAATGGGGAGGAGCAACCGTCGGTGGGTGTGGGGTGATGGGAAGTTGAACAAAATATGATGTACGTTGGGGGGGGGGCTATAAGAGATTTGAACACTTGGTGTTTATTGTAAATTTCTATCACTAATGTATTACGGAGTAAGTTTCTATTTATACATGTCTACCTATATGGACAAGAAAGGAAAGAGTAATTGATTTGCTCTACTGTACAATTAAAATAAATTAATACACGAGCTAGAATTAAGGAAACTAAATATGGTTGCTAGACAGAGATCAAGGAGAGACAAATTTGCTAAGTTGCTGTGATCAAGGCTGCTTTGGTTTGATCAAGGCTGCTTTGGTGTGATCATCTATTACGCCCCCGCAAGATGGTGCTCCCATCAGCGACACCAATCTTGGAACGTAGAAGCTGGAACCGCGTACGAGATAGGGCCTTAGTCATTAAGTCAGCAAGTTGATCCTGAGTGGATACATGTGCAACCTAAAGAATGCCTTTGTTGACATAGTCTCGCACAAAATGAAGGTCGATGGCAATATGTTTCATCTGAGAGTGAAGAACTGGATTCAGGCTTAACTGTGTAGCACCAACGTTGTCACATAAAATTTTTGGAGTGGAGGGAAAGGTGACACCAAGCTCAATGAAGAGAGATTGCAGCCATGCAATTTCAGAGGTGGCACTTGCAAGTGCCCTGTATTCCACTTCGGTGGAAGAGCGAGCAATAGCTCGCTGTTTTCAAGTGCACCAAGAGATGGGATTGACTCCAAGAAAAATTATGTAGGCTGAGGTAGAAGTTCGGTCATCAAGATCCCCCCCCCCCAATTGGCATCTAAGTAAGCAAGGAGCTGAGGAGTAGATGCACGACGAAAGTGAATGCCATGATAGAGAGTATTTTTGAGGTACCCTCTTGACAGCAACCCAGTGAATTTCAGATGGTGCATGCATGAACTGAGCAAGCTTATTGACAGGGAAAGCAATGTCGGGCCTTGTAAGTAACAGGTACTGGAGAGCACCAATGACACTCCTGTATGTGGTGCTGACAGCGGCATTTGAACCATCATCCAGTTGAAGTCGACTTAAGGTTACCAGAGGAGTGGTGACATCTTTAGCTCCATCCATACCTGTTTTGAGAAGAAGCTCACGCACATATTTATGCTGTGTGAGAAATAAACCATCAGTGGTGGTAATTACTTCAACACCCAGGAAAAAATAAAGGGGCCTGAGGTCTTTTAATGAGAACTGAAGACCAAGCTGCTGAATGACTTGAGAGAGGAACTTAGTGTCATTTCCAGTGAGGATCAGATCATCAACGTAAACAAGAAAACATGCCATTGTGCTTTGTTGATTGTAGATAAACAAAGAGGAGTGAGAGGTAGATTTTATAAAGCCAAAGCTGCAGAGGCAGTCATGAAGAGCACGGTACTAAGCCCTCGGTGCTTGTTTCAGTCCATAGATGGACTTCTGAAGATGGCAAACATGCTGCGGATGGGAGGCATCAATAAAACCTGCAGGTTGCGCCATGAACACATCTTCATTGAGGGAGCCGTGCAAAAAGGCGTTATTTATATCGAGTTGGCGAATGGACCAGCCATTCATAACAGCAAGTGAAAGTATGATGCGTATGGTGGCAGGTTTGACAACCGGGGAGAATGTTTCTGTGTAATCAATTCCCGGTCGTTGATGAAATCCCTTAGCAACTAGGCGCGCTTTATAGCGGTCGATGGAGCCATCAGATTTTCTTTTGATGCGGAACACCCATTTTGAGCCAACTAAGTTCTGTCGAGGATGAGGAGGAACTAACTTCCAGGTGCCATGCCGAACCAGTGCTGTGAATTCATCACTCATAGCTTGATGCTAGTGAGAGTCTTTGAGAGCTTGGTGAATGCCAGTAGGTTCAAGAGCTGGAGGTAATGGATATTTGGAAGCCATGAAGACCCTCTTGGGTTTATGGATGTTATTCATGGAGCGGGTAACCATGCGAGAAGGCTGAGTTGGCCCAGGTGCAACATCTTGTTCAGTAGCTAAATGGGAAGGAGCCTGCATAGGTGGAGATATCTCATCATGTAAAGGTTGCGTAGAGGAGATACTATCACAAGGAGATGATGATGGCATCTGTTGACTAGTGGCATCCAACAATGAACCTGAGGCAGCGTGATCACTGAATGTCTTCGTGCACTGAGTTGGCATATTGGGCTCAAGAATTAAAAGCTGCGAGGAGGACTCAGACTGAGAAGGTGGAGTAGTAGGAGGGTTGGGAGTGAATGGAAAAACAGTCTCATTAAAGCGAACATGACGAGACAAGAAAATTCGATTAATGTCAGGATCTAAGCACTTGTACGCACTCTGTGAAGTGGAATAGCCAACAAAAATGCAAGAACGAGACTTGGGATCCAGTTTATGTTGAGAATACGGTTTGAGCCATGGAAAGCACTGGCATCCAAAGGTTTGAAGTTTGTGGTAATTGGGACTGGATTTAAACAAGACCTCGAAGGGAGATTTAAGAGAGTGTAGAGGGGTTGGCATTCGATTTATCAAGTAAACGGAGGTTTGAAAGGCTAGATTCCAGTATGTGGATGGAAGGGTTGCTTGGTGGATTAAGGACATTCCTGTTTCCACTATATGGCAGTGGCGGCGTTCAACCACTCCATTTTGTTCTGGAGTGTGAGGGGCCGTTGTTAGGTGACTGATTCCATGTTGGCTGAGATAGCTTTTAAGAGCAACAAATCCCCCCCCCCCCCAATTATCGGAATAAAGATTTTTAAGTGGTAAGGAAAATTGCTTTTCAAGAATGGCGGAGACTTCAGATTTTAACTTCATGGGAAAATACCAGCAGTATTTTATAAAGTGATCCACAAAAAGAACATAATAGCGATATCCTTCAAGAGATATGTGAGGGGCAGGACCCCAGACATCTGTGAACAAATACTCAAGAGGCAAGGAACTGGAAATGGTTGAAGCATGAAAAGGAAGTTTATGACTTTTATTAATGGAACATGCAGTACATAAAGATTCAGAGAGGCGATTATTAGATGGTAATTGAAATTTGTTGATCAAATGATGAACAAGAGGCCGAGAGGGATGACCCAAACGGTTATGCCAGATCTCTGAAGGAACACATTCAGTAGAAAATGCTACCTTCAAAGTGCCATTGCTGCAAGCCGATAGTTTATAGATACCATTGTCACAGTGTCCTTGCATTAGTATCACCCCCGACGTCGGATCCTTCACAAAAAAATGATAAGGGTGAAATTCAAGAGCAAGATTATTGGTCTTGGTGAATTGATGGACAGAGATCAAATTTTTATGAATGGTAGGAACACACAGTGTGTTGGTGAGAGTGACATTTCTAGTTGGTAATTGGAAATTCACAATGCCAACATGAGAGATTTTTAAACCTGATCCGTCGCCTATTATGACCTCATCGGTGCCATCATATTCTGAATGGATAGAAAGCTTGGACATATCAGAGGTGATATGATGCGAGGCGCCAGAGTCAACAATCCAAGACTTGTCCGTCGAAGAGCCAGAGGCAGCACAATTGACAGTTGGTGAAGATGGAGTCTAGAACTTCTTGCATTGTCGAGCTGTGTGGCCGGGGATAGAGCAGAATTGGCAGACCACATAATTCTTATTGAAGGACTGAGGGGAATGATGTGGCTGAGGGGACCGTTGGTTGGGCCGTGAGTGAGTGCCATTTCGGTTGGACTTGCCACGATTAGAAGAAGCAGAAGACTTCTTCTGGTGATAGTTTGCAGTGGCAATAGTATTTTGCTACAATGTCTCAAGTCGTTTGAGATAGGTTTCATGACTAACAAGAATGTCATGAAGTTCTTCAAACGTGAAAGGAGTTTCGCGAGTGCGAATTGGACCCACAATATCACGAAAATCAGATCCAAGGCCATTGAGAATATAGAGTGTTAAATCATCATTTGTGAGAGGAGAATCAACCAGTGCGAGTTCATCAGCAATGGTTTTTATTTGTTGAAGATACTTAGTGACACTTTTGGAGCCACGAGTCAAGGAGGTAAGAGTATCCTTGAGTTGCATCACTCTCGTATGAGAGCGATTTGCATAGAGACGAGTCAATTTGAGCCAAGCTTCTCTTGAATGCCAGAGGCAGCGATCAAAGGCATGATGCTTTCAAATACAGAAGCAAAAATGCCATTAAGTAGAAGTTTTTCTTGACGAATCCAGCGATTGTGAGCAACATGAGCTTCAGCAGTTGGGTTAGTCCCAAGTATAGGACACGGATGTGAGCCATCGATAAAGCCCTGAAGGTCATACCCAATGACAAGGTTGTCAAGTTGGGCACGCCAGGCAGGAAAATTAGAGGAGTTGAGTTTGTAGGGAAGCTGAGCATGGGCGTTAATGGCCACAATATTATTTTCTGATGAAGGGTTGATATTAGGAGAGTTGGTGACAGAGGGTGAAGATTGAGACATAGCGGAAGAACTTGGAAAGGATCAAACTCGTTTGAGGAGAAGGTCTCGTGATACCATATAAGAGATTTGAACACTTGGTGTTTATTGTAAATTTCTGTCACTAATGTATTACAAAGTAAGTTTCTATTTATACATGTCTACCTATATGGACAAGAAAGGAAAGAGCAATTGATTTGCTCTGCTGTACAATTAAAATAAATTAATACACGAGCTAGAATTAAGGAAACTAGATATGGTTGCTAGACAGAGATCAAGGAGAGACAGATTTGTTGAGTTGCTGTGATCAAGGCTGCTTTGGTGTGATCATCTATTAGTGGCTTGACAAAAATATGCTGGAAAAGTGTGGCAAATTCATATTCTACCAAAATAAAATTAAAAAAAAAAAAAAATTACATGCAAGCTTCGTGCTGGACCCGGGTTTTACATCATCAACAAAACGCCGAGAATGCATTAATGATGTGCGCAGCCACGTATTGAAAATTTTCAAAAATAATTCGAAGCATCGATCAATCATATCTTGGGGGATTTATAAGATGCTGTTGGGCTTCATTATTGACACAAGATTATGCTCAGGGATTACGAGTTAATACCCTGTAAGAAATTGAAGTAGATACACAGAAAAATTCAACTATTTTCTTACGACATTTATTAATTATACTTTAATTATAAGTACAATCATGTTTTGCTCGAGATAAAAGCAAAACTTGAGCAATATTTAAAAAAATTCATTGACACAAATACAAGAAAATAAGACAAGCCGATTGATTGAGGTAGTCTTCAGTTGGAAGAAGCCAAGCTATTTCCAATGTCAAGGACAAATCGGTATCTGACATCACCCTTAGCAAGACGCTCCATTGCCTTGTTGACGTAGTCTATTGGAATAACCTCAATATCTGCTGTGATGTTGTGTTTTGCCGCAAAGTCTATCATCTCCTGAATTTCCTTCATTCCTCCGGTCGCACTACCCGCAACCATCTTCCTTCCTGTTCAAGCTAATCTTATTAAGTCTATCGGTATAAAAGAACAATACGGAACACCAAGTACTTAATCATAACAAAGGAAAACATTTGTGATAGACTTAAGTGAAATTACCCATAAGTAGAGGAAAGACGGGTAGCTCAAGCGGTTTCTCCGGTGCACCCAACATAACAAGCTTTCCATGAGATTTCAATAGACCAATTAAGGGTAAAATCGAATGCATAGCAGATACTGTATCTAGTATACCATCAAACGTGCCCAGGCTAGCCTGCACAAATTTAATACTTGTCACAACCATTCCTTAAACGGCTGCATCTGGTCACAGGGAGCATCAATTAATCAATGGGAAAAAGAAGTCTTATAGTTTAACATTTACCTCCAATTGTTCTTGGTTAGAGCTAAGCAAAAATGAGTCAGCACCAAGATGTTCCAAAGCTTCATCTTTCTTGCTAGAAGAGGTACTAATTACCGTCACTTTTGCTCCAAAAGCTTTGGCAAATTTAACACCCACATGACCGAGCCCACCAAGGCCAACAACCCCAATGTGTTTACCTGGCTCTGCCAACCCATAATATTTCAATGGGCTATAAACTGTGATTCCAGCACAAAGGAGGGGAGCAGCAGCATCAAGTGGCATGTTTTCTGGGAATCGGAGGATGTAGCGCTCATTAGCTACCATGGTGTCTGAATAGCCTCCGTATGTAACTGTTCCATCGTAGTAAAACGCACCGTAGGATAATATCATTTTTGGACAGTAAACTTCAAGGTCATTGCTGCAGTTCTCGCAGGAGTGGCATGCACCAACCACGCATCCTACTCCCACTTTGTCTCCCACTTTAACTTTCTTCACTCTGCTCCCCACTTCTGTCACTTCCCCAACAATTTCGTGCCTGCAATTGAATTGAAACTCCAATTTCATGGCAGTACTTACTTTGTGCTCCAAAAATGAACGTGTTTCTTGACATTGTTTGAGGCTAAAAGTCACATTGATTTCCAGATATATAACATTATATTGGATCATTAACATGATCTAAAGTGAACACTTGTAGTGATGACAGAGAAATTTACCCAGGGACAAGTGGGTAGATGGATGTGCCCCATTCGTTCTTGACCATGTGAAGGTCCGAGTGGCATATCCCACAGTAAAGAACTCTAAATCTTACATCCTTTTCTCCAGTTTCCCTGCAAACATACCATTTTCAATCCGGAAACTCACAAACATGAGAAAGGATAAAGAGAAAGAAAAATGCAATAACAATCAATGAAGTAGGAACGTAAGGAGAGAGAGAGAGAGAGAGAGAGAGAACCGTCTGGAGAATTTGAAAGGTGAAAGGACGCCAGAAGAATCTCTGGCAGCCCATCCATTGGCCTTGATGGGGTGCTCTTCCTCGGGTGTTTTTGCCATCTACTTTCTTTGTTTTTTCTCGAAAGCGACAATGAACCAATAGAAGTAGTGGTAACAAATAAGGGAGATTTTATGCAGAGAACTTGGGTGTAGAACGAGGGAGAGATATGTGTTGTTTGGGGATGTCCAAGCCGTGATAAGCTTTTGATATATATACGTAGGGAGAGAGGGACTGCTGGGATTTGGAATTTAGGATGGGATGACGTATTGGGTGAGCTATAGCCAGCGAGTACGTGAGGTAATGGCTTCCGATTCTTCGGAGTGCTTTTATTGACCATACTCATGCAGGTGGATGGCTGACGTACTCGATTAGCTATTAAGAATGTAACTACTGCGTACCTATCTCCGGTTCATGTATGTGACTGATCCGCTCGTTGACTCTAGGGGCGTAATTGTTCCATAACCGAATCGGTTATATTGATCTTGAGTTTTATAGAATCAATATCATATCGTTTATAGTTTTAAATCGATATTTTTAATTTTATCGATTTTGATTAAGTTTTCCTGTATACTATATAATATATATATATAATACAATATATTATAATATATAATAATATAGTGATAATATATTGTAATATATTATAATATATATTATAATTATATTATAGACTATAATGATATATGATTTTAAAATTTAATATTATATTAATTAGTAATTCATCATATAATACAAAATTATTTTATATATAATTATATATATTATATAAAAATCATATAAAAATATTTCAAAAAATTAAAATATATATTTTTGACCCCTAGTTGACTCGACTAATCAACATTCATTCACATATAATTAAATATATTATTGATTATATCATGGATAGAAATTATTACCAGTTATTAATATTATTTTAGGTACTGTCTTATAGATCATTTGCATGCATATACGTATATGAATTAATGTTACTTTATTAGTCACTAATGCTATTAAGTATATACGAATATCATATATTTTGTAATGTAAACATATCAAAATTTAGATATATATTGATTTTTTTAATATAATAATTAGTTATTTAAATATATACATTTATTAATTTTAGTATATTAGTCTTTTACTTGTGAAGTTGAGAATAGATTTCCTTATTTTATATACTGATCGAATTATAGTTACATTTATATTTTATACTATATTTTTTATTTAAAAATGATCTTCTTGACCTTTGTGATGAAAACTTACTAATTAATTTTGGGTACTGCAAGGGTACCGCCTAGCACTGACCACCAGGCATGTCTCTAGGCTAAATCTCACTTTCTTTTTATTTTTTATTTTTCACATTTTGTAAATATCTTTAATCTCAGATATGTTATACGTAACTCAGATATGCTAGCCATAATCTCTGTACGCAACTCAGTCATGACAGTATACACTGCATCGATCATCGCTGATGTGTGTATGCCGTTCTTAGCACGCAGTATGTCGCCATCTCTTCACGAGTAAACGTGTGTGATGCCTCGGCCTGTGTAGATGTCTCACCAGCCAATACATCGGTATCTCCTGGCTATGCATCTCTCTAAATATCAGCCATGTCGTTAGGAACAGGTCCACAAAAACGGAATCTCGAGTGTCCTGTGCTCCGTGACAGGGTGATGCTGTTGATCGATCCCATTGACTGCCATGAACGCTTGGCAACTTCTGGCACGACCCCAGAATATAGCAAAAATCGAGTGATTAGGATCCCGAACGACAGTATATCTGTCATAATGTACCGAGCCTCTGATTAAATCCTCTCAAATATATATCCCACGAGGTCGATCAGAATGTCACGAGCAACCCGTATCATAAATCACGCTCGATCCATGCCAACCTCGGTCTTGCGATGATCAGATTCATGATCTTGAAGAAAAAAGATAAATCTGCCTGCCTAATGCTCTTTGTCCCATTGTACACTAGAGCATCTGGACCGACAACCTTGTCTCTGACCTCATGATCAGCAAGTGTATCGATCTCATCTGTGTAAGGCGGTATATCATCCTAAGACATCTCTGCATCACCTGAAGGATCAGACTCTCTAGGCGGCAGGTTCGAATAGGCATCGACCAGCCTAGGGATATTGAGATATGCAGCGAGTCCTGTAATACCCTGCTCCTTCCTTCCTTCTGACGTAAGCAATTACGTCTAATGTGATAGCCTGTCCACTTCTCTCTAGTATCTAAGAGCCCCGTTATACGTGTCAGACCCCGATGGCGTGTTTTAAAAGATATCATGTAATTTATAAAGTTACTTTTGTATTTTAAAATTATGTGTATTTTAAATGGAAGACCCCATTATTATTTAATTAAGTAATATTTTAAATAACTCAATTATAATATCTTTGAAGAGCTCCAAAAATATTATAATTGTGGGGGATCATTTTATATAAATGATCCCAGTTATTTAAAATATTATATGATTTAAATAATGATGAAATCTTTAATTAATTTAATGGTTTTATTCTCTTAAATATTTTAAGTAAGACTTCAACATTTTATAAATGATGAAGGAATATTATTTTAAATAATATTCTATCTTAATTCCTCTAAGTGCTTTTAATTAAGTTATTATTCACGCATTTTCAAATCAATATTTAAGGGTCATCATTAGATCATTTTATTGATCCCCATACGTCGGGTTTTAAGATAAAATACCAGCCCCTCTCTCTTCTCCCTCACTTTTCCCTCCCCCCCTCTCTCTCTCCTCCCTTTCTCCCTCTAGGCTTGCCTAGTACGCAGCACCCACGCCTGAACTGCTCCAACCCACAGCCCGGTGCCGCCCTTCCCACCGGCCTCCTCTCACGCTGGCGAACCTCCCTTCACCGGTCTCCCCCTTGCACGCTCTCTCCTCCTCTCCCTCGGCAGTGCACAGCCCAAATGGGCTTAGTGGCCACTGCGCCACCGTGCGTCGTCCTCCAGCGCCACCACTCCCATGGCAGCCTCCTTTGCCACCGACCACCCTCATCCAGCAAGCTCGGCCGCTCTCATGCATGAGCACAAGCTTACCCATGCACGAGTTCACTGTGCAGCCCCTACGCTGCCGTGCGCAGCCACCTTGGCCATCGGACACCACCATGAGCCTCCCTTGGTCTCCCCCTTCCTCCTTCCTTAAACCCACCGCCAGATGCCCCCTCCTCCACCTCCCGGTGTCCCTCTCTCTCGTGCATGGGTTTATCACCCTCCTGCACCCTTAGGCCACCACCAAGCCACCCTGACTGCCCATAGCCATTGCCACCCATGCACACACACTCTCTCTCACTCTCCCATGGCACCTCTCTCCCTCTCATGCACGGCCAGTCCTCTCCCCACCACCGCGGACCACCGCTCGACCACCAATGAGCCTCCATGGCTCCACCAGCAAACCCCCTTAGCTTAGCCTTAACCCAAACCACCACTTTATGTAGTGGGTAGTCACTGCACGTGATGGACAGCCACTGTGTGTGGCTGACTGCCACTGTACATGGCTAGATCTACTGTGATACGCTCCTTGCCAGCATCACAAGGCCACCTTAGGCCCTTCCAAGACCACACCTAGCTATCCAAACACCTAAACAGTTACCGTACGCGGTGTAGCCATCCCGTACGTTCCTTGTGACATTATTGCTGTGACGGCTAGCGAGTGAGGCACGGGTTATCCCGTTGATGGTATAACACTCTATCCTTTATTATTTATGTTAGATGCTAGCTAGTTGACTAGGTTGTTGACTGTGCTGTTAGTATTGTGGAGTAGCTATGTAGTATGGTGATGTGATGGGCAGTGACGTGAAATGTTGGGCGTAGTTGGGAAGTGTGTTGTGTAGTGCAGTAGGTTGTACTGTGAAGTATGGCTGTAGTCCAAGGCGACAGGTGTCATCGTGTAGTCGGCCTATGGCCGGGAGTAAGTGCGAAGTGGCTAAAAAGTATCAAAGTAGTGCAGCGGAAGCATGACTGAGCAATGTCATGAAGTGCCGTGGTCAATCATGGAGTTGCGCTGTGATGACCTAGGATGTATGTGAGGTGACGTAACGAGGTCACGGTGTAGCTTAGGAGTAGTCTTGAGCTATATGGCATGACATAATGTGTAGTTATCAATAGAGTCCTATCGTGTCAAGTGTTGGGATGAATTGTCTAAAAGGACGGGTAGCACAAAAAGTCGTGCTAGCCGGGTAAGAGAAGGTTGGTAACGGAGTATGGCGCTTGTCCATACGAGCCCATGACCAATGTACTATATGTTGGTCTTAGATGATAAAGGGGTAAGGTACGTTTGTAATCTGGTTAGACACATGTGCCAGACGGATTTACCGTATGTAATGGGTTGTCTGTCGTAAGTATGGTTATACAGTACTTAAGCCTTAGAGTGGCTTGGAGATGTGTGATGTAACATCCCGGATTTTAGTGTATTTTAATGGATGTTTTATTTAATTTATTTTGTGGTTATTTATCTTGTTTTTAAATTTTGGGAGTTTTAAAATATTATTTCTTAATATTTTATGTGGTGAAAATTATTTTATGTGATTTTTAGATTTTATTTACTGTTTTAGCTTTTAAGATGAATTTTAATTTTAATTGATTTATTTTTGGGTTTTTGATTTTTATTGTTGCATTTAAATTATTTCACTGTGTTTGAAATATTTTATTTAGCTTCTGGTTTTAATTTCATCTCCGTTGGATTTTTCGGGACCCAGCTTGAAAGACTGGATCTTCCTTTTTTCCCTCTTCTTTTTCCTTTCTTTCCTTTTTTCTTCTTTCTTTTTTTTTCTCTTTCCCCGATATCCCCCGCGTGCCCCGACCCCTCTCTCCCTTCTCTCTCTTCTTTCCCTCTCTCTCCCCGCTGCTCACGGGTTCACCGCCGTTGCCCAGCCTCCCGGCCGCCGTGCTCCTCACCGCCGGCACCATTGGCACCCCCGTGCGTCGGCGACCTCACCCATAAAATCTCAGACCGCCAAGAGCCACCGTTAGCCGCTGTGAGCCGATCGAACCCGCGGTGGGTTTTTCCTCCTTCCGCCGCCGTCCGGCCGCCATTGGCCACCAACTTTCTACCACATCATCACCGGCCCAATACCAAACTTTTCCACCCAAACCCGGCCCCGATCCGTCGCCGGAGCTGGTCAAACGAGCACCAAACCCGATTCGGGTATTCCGGCCAAAAACCACCCATTTCCGCCACTGTTCTTGGCAAACCACCACCACCATTAGATTCACCACCTTCCATAGGCCCTACCCTATAAATTTCGAGTCTCCGTTTGAAACCGTGAAAAATTTCCATTTCACTGCATTTCGGCCAGTGTTTTTACACTGTGCGAATTTGCAGCTTTGGTGATTTCGCTGTGCCTCGGAACCTTCGTTAAATTGTTTTAAAGCGCTGTAAGTATTTCCTAAACATTTCTTTGAGATTTAATTATATTTATGCAATTAACTGCTTTTATTTATATATTGTATCCTGGTTGGTTCCGGGCTGAGTCCGAGGAGTTCGGGGGTGGTTGGATTGATCGGAGTATATTGTTGTGTGTTTATTGGTGATTAGATTATTGTTAGATTTGATGATATTGTGAATTGGAGTTGGTTATTGGATATTCTGGCTATGATCTGGTTAAGGTTTGGGAATTGTGTTTTTTATCTGGTTTGATTGTGATATTGAGGTTACTGTTGGTTCATTGCATATTGCACACATGGCATGTTTGTAAATAGAAAACTGGGTTTTCGTGTATTGCATTCATGTTCATGTGACTTTTATGAAAACTGGGTTTTCATGTGTTGACTGGATTTGTGGGTGTGTGTGTATCACGACCCCAAGCCGAGATGGGGTATTATCTCGGTGGAGCTCCTCTGGTCACTCGGGAGCGCAATATACTGAGTGACGTCCCCTGGGTTGTCGCTGGGCGACAACGGGATCGGACGTTGGACGTGCCGACTCCGTGGCCCTTCTGCTGGCGGGGGCTAGAGGATGACCTGGCCACGAACGCACTGGGTGCGGAACTGGGCATCTCTCGTAAAGTAGCCAGGACGTGCGGATGGTCCATAGGGGAGACCATGGTGCATATGGTTAATATGGTTAATTGGATTAACTGGAAAAGAGCTGTTTTCTGGGAAAATAGCGTGAGTTGATTTTGTGTATCATTTTCTGGGAAAATGATGGAAATGTTTTTGTGTACCATTTTCTGGAAAAATGGTGGAAATGGATTTTACTGGGAATGATTTTGAGCCAATGAGATTTTTGGCGTGCGTAGCATTATTTCATATTGCATCATTGGGCATGCATGGTTAATTGTTAGAGTATGGTTTTATCTCTGGGCATGGTTAGGTTATAACTTACCTGCGGTACCATCTCATGGTACTGCAGACTTTGTTGATGATGCAGATGCCGAGCCTGAGGATCTGGCTCCGCCGGAGGAGTGATCTGGGATCACTCATGCTGTAGACTTTATTTTCAGACTTGTGTTTTATTTTTCTGGGACTTGGCTTTGTTTTTAAGGTATTTTGTACTTTGGATATCTGTATTAATTAAAATTCTGGTACTAGTAGACTTTATTACCTTCCGCTGTGTTTTTATTTGTGCACTGTTTATTTGTTGCACACACTGACACTCGTCGTTGGGATGCGTGATCGGTTGTCATCATCCCGGGTGTCTCGATTTCCGTGCTGGTCCGTACATGGAAGTCGGGGGCGCCACATGTGATGTGTATAGATGGTCATGAGAACTAGAGTGAATTAAGATACATAAAAGTAATGATGAATGTATTGTCTAAGAATGGGATGCTTGACTTAGTTGGTCTGAGTCATGTGTCAGAACGTGCTTAATAAGACAAACAAGGTGAAGGTCGTAGTGTCTTAATCCTAAGGTGAATCATGGGTTCACCCTAGTGAGTAAGTACTCGAAGTAGAATGTCAAGGTTAAAGGAAGTAGTGACCATAATGGGTCCCCAAAGGTTTTATTATAGTAAACGACATGAAAGAGCACGGGATAGAAGGAGAGTGTTCTAAGTAAAACATAGCTCTATTTTTAGTTCAGTTGCTTGTGCACTAGATAGAGAATGACGTTAAGGTTATGTGTATGCATGTAGGTTGTCATCTGGCACGCACATGAATGGACTATATGATATGAAAGTAGCATGGAGTCCAAGTAAGTATTATGTTCATACTCTTTTAGAGTTTTCTAAAGATAAGAAAATGAAAATGAAAACCTTTCTCTTTTGAAAATGAAGAAAATAAATTTTTTCCCTTTTAAGAGTAGACGTTTTACGAAAAAGAAGAAAGGCACGAATAACATTTTTAAAGTATAAGTATGTACGGCCCTCTTTGGCAGCCCCTGTTCATGCACCCAAAAGTATTTATTGTACGCATGTGAATGGCTGACTATACGATGTATCTATTGTATGTATTTTCAAAGAAAAGACATGGCATGAAAAGATGTTTTCGAGCTCTCGCCCTAAACGACGTTTTCTCACGAAATGACGTTTTCTCATGAAAGCATGAAATGAATGAAAGAAAAGAAAAGAATGAAAACTCATGCCCATGCAAATGAATGAATGAAAGCCTCAGCTCTTTAGAGCTGACATGAACGAATGAATGAAAGAAGGGCATGTGGCATAAATGAATGTATGAAGCTACGTAACGGCCATATGAATGAAAGGGGTACCCAAATGAATGAATGGACAGATGGCAATGTCGGGTAGTAGTATATGGTAGTGCACCGAGTACTGCATCCCTGACGGAATGAGATTCCAACCCATGGCCACGGGCGAATCTATTGGCCATAGGGCCGCTAACCCTAGCACGCGGGGCGTAATAGTGTGCACTGGCCTATGAAAGTGAAAAAAAAAAAAGAATATATGAATACATGACATTCTTTAAGAAATAAAGGCAGTAACGGGGGAAACGTTTTACGAAAAGAAAAGCATGTTTAGAAAAGAAAACTCCCGTCTACTGATGTTTACAAAGGAAAGCATGTATGCATGTACGTATAGTATGTATAAAATGATGAATGCATGACTGAAAACCTACGTTGCTATATTTTAACGGTATGAAGTAATGTTTATTGAGTATTCGACTCATTTTAGTTTTTATGTGTGCCCTTCCCCCCACAGGAACTGAATGAGCAGTACGCTTCAGGACGGATACGGCCAAAGGAGAAGAGCACGGAAGTCTAGGCATGAGGGTTTTAAATGTATGAAGGTCCTTTTTATTTTAAGATTTATATTTTTCACTCTTTTAACTCATAAACCTCTTTTATTCCAAAAGTACATTTTATTTTATAACGTAGAGTCTTACACTCTGGGAAGGACAGTAAAATATTTTAAATCGGACGGTAATTCTCATCGTCTTTTCTAAAATATTTTGTAAAAAGACCCACATCAAGGATGGGCGTTACAACTCCGTCCACTAAAAATATAACAGGTGCTCCTCGGACACAGATCTTATATGCCCTTCCATCGTCTGGGCTGGCACCGCTGAGCTCTTTATAGAACTCAGCAATAATCTCAATATAGGAAATCAGCTCCATTCCTTCTTCTCGCTGATCTAAGATTGGTACCCAACCGCGATCATTGAATACTGATGGGAGGGAATGACCCTCCCATATAAGAGCCACAAAATCAGACAATTTTACCTGTCGCTCATGTAAAACAGTCCACTCTTGAACTGTTTGAATGGAAGGTTCTCTTGATCTCCCACGGTTACGGCCCCTATAAGACATTTTAATGAACCTGAAATTTTAAAAATAAAATATATATTCAACATTAGTGACAAAATTTAATATGAGAAAAGATTTACAAAATTATATACTAATAGCAATTTAATAAATTAATTGATAGAACAATTCAATGAAATGATGAAAACAATTTAATAAGTTAAATACAAATTAAATGTTAACGTTCGAACGATCTAAAAAATGGTCGAACGGAATGGTTCAAACCATTCGAACGGTTAAAAAGTGTTTGAATGGTTAGGTTAAACGTCGTTCGAACGCTTTATAATGCGTTCAAACGGAAAATAGATCTGACTCGCCCATGGCTGAGTAAACATCCTACGGTGGATTTTTGGTGTTCTACGGTGATTATTGATGAAAAAATATAATTTTTCTAGAAAAAACGAGTAAAATTATAAAACCAAAAAAATAAACAGTAAAATAATCTTTAAAGTGCATACCTTCGCTTAAGAGGAAGATTGCTTGATATAGGTCATGATTACGGCGGCAATTGAACGGTGTTCAAAAGTTTGGAAGTCGTTTTCGAACGGGGGAGACGGTAGGGTAATGGTGGTTTTGCTCGACTAAACTTATATGTGCATAAACGTTCGAATGTTATATGTAAACGTTCGAACGTTTTAATTAACCATTTGAATGTTATTATTTATCGTTCGAACGGTATTTGTTTCAAGTTTAGTAAAAATTTATATTATATTATATTATATTTATAATCCAATATTTTAATATAATATGTATACTATTAATTTATATATTATATTAGGACTATATTAGTATATAATATATTAATTAGTATATTATAATCCAATAGTACTATTAGTATATTATATTAATATATAATATATTATATCATATAGTTTATAATTAACTAATATATAGTAATAGTATATACTACTATATTAGTATATAATATATTAGTTTATACTTAACTAATATTAATACTATATATTAGTATATATATGATCTTATGGTTTTCATATAATGATGAAAATAAATATATTTATACATTAACGTGATGTGTTCGAATGGTATTTGTAAACCGTTTGAATGCTTTGTTTTCGTTTGAAAGTTTAAAACTACATTCAAACGGGTTATTTGCAATGGAGGGAAAATATCCCGCCAATTAATGACCATGGATTATCAATGACCATGGATTATCATTCGAATGACAATTTTACGTTCGAACGGAAATTTGTGCTGGAGGAAAATTTCGTGCGCTCAACATTTTCGCGTTCGACCTAAATTTATTTACGTTCGAACGGTTTGTCAGAACTTAAAAAGTTCCCGCACGCCCTCAGTCCCTCATTTTTCTTTCATCTCTTCCTTTCTTCTCCTTATGCTCTCCAAATTCTTCCATTTTATTTACACAATCATTCATTCTATCATCTTACAAAGAGGATTGCACACTTATTTTGCTTAAAGGTATGACTTTCTTTTCCATTTTACTTCCAATTCTATTATTGATTCTATTTTTTTATATATATTGCGTAATTGTTTATAGTTTATATCTATATTGTGTTGTTGTTTATTAGATTAAACACAAGATATATATTGTGTAGTTGTTTATAGTTTACATATATATATATATATATATATTGTATAGGTATTTATTAGATCAAACACAAAATATGTTTGTTAGAGGGCTGTTATTCGAAATATATATGTTGTATGTTTGTAGTGTTTGCTGAATATGAATTTGTGATGTTTTGTGAGATTGTGTCTCGTATGAACTGATTGGTGTTTGGTACCTGGGTTTAAACCGTTCAAACGTGGTAATATTCCGTTCGAATGCGTAGACGTGTTTGAACAATCATTTAAGTATTTGAACAGTTGTCCTCATATTAACTAATATAAATGCCGTATAAGAACAAAATATAAATTAATACTTAAACTCAAGAATTAATAAATTCTTGAAAATTAATAAATCTTACAGTTAACTTAAAAATTAATAAAATTATATTATATTATAGTATAAGAACAAACATAAGAATTATTTAATACTTAAACTCATATTAATACTTAAAAGATAATTGTTGTAAAAACTATCTTGTAACAAACATAAGAATTATTTAATACTTAAACTTATATTAATACTTAAAAGATAATTGTTGTAAAAACTATCTTACAATTAACTTAAAAATTAATAAAATTATATTATATTATAGTATAATAACAAACGTAAGAATTATTAATACTTAAACTCATATTAATACTTAAAAGATAATAGTTGTAAAAACTATCTTACAATTAACTTAAAAATTAATAAAATTATATTATATTATAGTATAAGAACAAACATATAGAATTATTAATACTTAAACTCATATTAATACTTAAAAGATAATAGTTGTAAAAGCTATCTTACAATTAACTTAAAAATTTATAAAATAAAATTATATTATAGTATAAGAACAAACATATAGAATTATTAATACTTAAAAGATAATTGGAGATTCTTGTATATTCTATTCTAGTATCATCTGTATTCCGGAATTTTTTTATTATTGTTGTGTTTTAATATTGTATCTTATACTTCCCATTGAAATAAACCTTAGACCCGTTCGAGAGTTATCAATCATGTTGAACTATTGATTGATAACTCTTGAATTGTCCAGAGTAGATAGTTTGGGATTGTAAGATCATTCTCGCAAACTATCAAACTATATCTGTTGCATTTGACATTATGATTTTAGTAGGGTCATCCTTATTGTTCTTTGGATATGCAATTTCAGTGATGGTGCATCGATGTATTACTTGTCGATGTGCATGACCAAACGAGCATATTTGGAGAACTATGGGGAGATGCTGCCGAAATTTTGTTGGACATGATAAATAATAGTTGGTAGGTTGGCGATTATGATCTTACAATCCCGAATGGGATAGGACCAACTACCCGGTGAAATGAAGAAAGTGCACAATATGTTAAATAATTGATTGTTTGTTGATGCACGTGACTGCTTGCAATAGGATATTAGACATGGATAAGAGTTGGATGCGACTTAAAGATCGGTTGGGGTAAGGATTACAATGTATATGCTAAAGGAGTTAAGAAATTTTTAGAGTTCGCATCCTGTACAATTGATAGTGATGGTCGTATTAGATGCCCATGCCGACTTTACAAGAATTTGCGTTATCATAAGATAGAGTTGGTGAGGGAGCATCTGTTTGTCAAAGGTATTGACCAAGGTTATACCGATTGGGTCTTACATGGAGAGCTGTATTCAACGTTATTCAAACTTTGAGATGAAGAAGAAGACATCGATGAAGATGTACATCCTAAGGTTGTTGGTGACGATCCCGAAGAGGATATGGAGCAAATGCTGGGCGACATTGATGCTGGAATGTTTATAGATAAAAGTGGAACAGATCCATCAAATTCAGATGATCCATGCCATAACACTTTTACCCGCTTGTGGAATGATTCACAGCGTGAGTTATGTTTAGGGTGTAGAAGGCACAATAAGTTGTTATTTACAGTTAGACTGCTTCATATTAAATCCATGTGCTGAATATCTATTAAGGCTGTCAATATGTTGCTCGAGTTGTTTAAAGAGGCACTTCTATCAGATAATATTTTATCCCGCAACTTCTACGAAGCAAAACAGTTGAAAGAGGACTTGGGTTTGATTACAATGTAATACATGCATGTAAGAATGATTGTGTGTTATTTTGGCAAGAGAATGAGCAGTTGAACGAGTGTTACATTTGCCATGAATCAAGATGAACAACTAAGAAGTAGAATGTGCCGCGGAAGATAGTACGTCACTTTCCATTAATACCTAGATTACAATGGTTATTCATGTCACGCTCAACGGCTGTGGATATGACATGGCACTCATCATCTAGACTCAAGAATGATAATATTTTGTCACATCCTACAGACTCTCAAGTTTAGAAGGAATTTGACTTGGAATACCCATGGTTTGCTGAAAAACCTCGTAATGTTCAGTTTGGATTAGCAACACATGGATTTAATCCATTTGGCAATAAGAGTACTAGTTATAGTACTTGGCCAGTTGTACTTATGTCGTATAATCTACCACCGTGAAAGTGTATAAAAGATTCATATTTCATGATGAGTTTGCTCATTCCAGGTTGAGATCACCTGGAAATGTTATAGACATACACTTACAACCATTAATAGCAGAATTGAAAGATTTGTGGGAGAATGAGGTATTAACATTTGATTCATCAATAGGCAAGCCGTTCAAGATGCATGTTGTGGTGTTATGGACAATAAATGACTTTCCTGCTTATAGAAACTTGTCAGGTTGGAGTACTAAGGAGAAATTGACATGTCTAACTTGTAACAAACATACTCAATCTAAATGGCTTACGTATGGCAAGAAACTATACTTCATGGGTCATTGTCGATTTTTACCTGGTGACCATAGATGGCGTGGAAATGGTAGGATGTTTGATGACATTTTAGAATAGGGGCACCCTTCACCATTCTTGTCTGGCGAAGATGTTATTGCACAGCTTGTGAATGTTCGAACCTATATAAATCGGACATAACAGTTCGAACATCATATGTTAGAGTTCAAATAGTAAAAAAGTTGCACGAACGCGTTCGAACAGACAATTCACTATGACCGTTTGGTCGCGAATTTTTTTGTTCGAACGTTTCTTCATGTGTATTTGGCCGAACGGACTGGAATCGATCGACCGGCCATTAAATACCCATTTGAATAGTACCTACTTGTTCGAACGGTATTTTACACGTTCGAACGACTTTCCGAGATGAATTTAAATCATCCTATAAAAAAGAATTTGTTCGAGCGCGATCAAACGGTCCAGCTTAATTTCGTCCCAAAAGATTTTTTTTAGGACGAATGTGTGATTTTCATCCTAAAATACCTTTTGGGACAATTTTATTGGGACGACCTTGGGACACCTTTTTTTACTCCTTAAAGATTTTTTAGGACAAAATTACAGGATTTTGGGACGAAAATTTTCGTTCTAAAAAACCTTTTTTGTTGTAGTGATCTCCCAAAAATACAAATAAAATTTCCAAAGAATCCATAAATATAAATTCATCTCTTTTAGTCAAACCTATATATTATCCCCTACAAGGTTCTCAATGAAATAATCCAACAAGATAAATTAATAACTCCACAAATTTTCCATAATAATATCAATCTCGCAATAAATTGGATCAACATAAGGAAAATATCTTCTAATAACTACAATACCCTTAGGTTCTCAATAAACAATCATCAGCTAAACCGTACCCATGCTTCATAATCTTGATTTCTAGCCGAACCATTAAAATCATTTGAAAAATATTATGGAGATAAGGGGTGAGTTATCAACAACTCAATAAGTAGAGTACATATACTAGTATGTAAATATGAGTCTTTTCCCAAAGTTCATATCATAGCGATAGCCCAAATTGTTCATATTTAGAAGTCCTTGGGCATAGCATAACTAAACGTTATCATCAATCATATTAGAACAGAGACCATGTTTAGCCCCCGTGGTAGGGTTATGTTATCCCCGATGGGCAAACCAAATAAAGACAAAAATGAATCTTTTACTTATCATTCTCGGAGCCCCAAGTTTGAATACAGGAAAGACCACGCATAAACTACTTTATTTCCAAAGTGGGTGCACTCAAAGATAGAGAAGTTGGTACAAACCATATAACAGAGGTCACAGCTTTACACCCGTTGTAAGGTTAGAGTAAAAACATAACCAAATACAGAATCAGAATGTCATGCCAAAAGTTTTCAAATGCCACATCATATAAAAATGGAGTACTGAACATAATCATATCATCTTCACATAATCAAAATAGATTCAGAGCATATTCACATAACATGTACAAATTTTCAAATTTCATAGTCATACTTTTTATACAACAAAAAACTGAATGCAAAAGTTTGCTCATCTCTACACCAGTTATGATACAAAATACTTTATATTTTATATAGATTTCATGAGTAATGCAGAATACATAACTGAGATTGTTTCCACATTTCTTTTCAAAACAAACATGCATATTTTTCATAAATCAACCATAGTCGATTTCTTTTTATGCAAAATCTAACATAAGAACCCCACTTACCAAACTCTTGTAGCGTATTATCTACGTTTTGGGATCGTAATCTAGTTGTGTTACAATAACCTAAATCAAAAAATAATTTTTCATATATTAATAACCCACACCAACACATAACCTAGCTAACAAACGTTCCACCTTAAGAATAGAATAGAACAAGCTTGTAACTAATTAAGTACATAAAACAACCCACAAACAAACAAATTCTACAACCAACCATCACCCATTTACTCCTATAGTCAACATATAAACCCAAATACAACCAACGTATAACTCAAAACAGCCATGTAACTCCACCGACATAGCTGCATCAATTTGACAATCTCCTTATACATACCTTTATCCACCTCACACAACCAAGAGAATCCCAACACCACAACTCAACCAGAAAATGCATGACAAGTAAAGTCTATCATATAAATATAATTCATTAAAAATTTCTAGCAATCATAATTTATTCATAACGCACATGTAACTATGCAATCGAGCCAATTACACTGAAGTATCATACCTAATGTCATGAGGGGGATGGTGAAATGCGTGAGTGGAGCAACTTTGTCCAAGGACGTAAATACTGCCATATGAACGAGCAAACAAAACTAATATTTATGTTTTGTCTTTGGCAGTATCATACGATGGTTTAACCGAAATCAACAAGTGAAAGGAAGTTTACAACCAACTGAAAATGGAGAAACAAAGGAGAGAAATAGAACAAAGAGCGTGAGAAGGGTGGATTTACTATTGTGGTCGTGTGCAACGATGTGCTACTGTTGGGCTCTCTATGGCAATAACCAAGGAAAATTTACCGAACCAAGACCTACTGAAGTAGTGATTTAAGAGAGATAGAGAGAGTGATGGTTGGATAAAGAGAAAATCAATTGGGGTGTTGAATAGTTGCTTACAGATGCGACAAGGGAGAACGGCGGTGGCTTTGAATAGCTGCACAAAGGACATGTGGGAAGTGACAAGTGATGAGTGAATTTGTTAGTGAAAAATCGAAGTGAGTATGGTGTGAATGGAGGATAAATGGGAGAGTTTACTGTCACTCAATACCGTTCCAGTGAGGAGGCTCGATGGTGATGAAATTCGGGAACCCACAAAATTGCAACACCTTCAACGACCCAGAAAACTCATAGAAGAGTGAGAGTTTGAGAGTGGGTCTCTTGGGAGAGGTTTGGATGTGAGAAAAAGATAAGAAAAGCAAAAGGGCTAATGGAGGGGGGGAATATAAGGGAAGAAGAAAAACTAAAGGGGAAAGAAAGACATACTGAAACGACATCATTTTGGCCTCCATGGTTGGGTACTTCGGGGACGTAGGCCTGAGTTTTATAGTTATGATGTAGGAATAGTGGACTTATATGCTTAATGGAAGAAGAGCATTCCATTATACAGGTGGAAGAAAAGGTTCTGCAGGAAAAGAATAATAAAGGAGATAAAATCTTGGTAGGGAGAATCTTTTCAAACAAGAATCTCGGAAAGGAGATTATAGGATCTACTATGGCTAAGGTGTGGAGAGTAAGCAAACTAGCCTCTTTCCAGGAGGTAAGAACTAATGTTTTTGTGATGACTTTCACCACCCAAGCTGATAAATAGAAAGTTTGGGATAAGGAGTCTTGGCTATTCAACAAAAACGTGATTTTCCTTAACCCTTTTGATGGTTTTACTCAACCAATAAAGATGAATTTTGCATAGGAGATGTTCTGGATCCAAATGCACAATTTACTGTTGGCATGCATGAATAGAGATTGTGGTGAATAGATTGGTAGTACTATCGGCAGGGTAATCAATGTTGATGTCCAAGCAGATGGTTGTTGATGGGGTAATTTCCTTTGTGTTCAAATTTAATTGAATTTGACAAAACAATTGCAAAAGGGTGGACAATTACGATGCAAGGGAATCGGACGCGGGTTCAAATTACGAAATGTTGCCTCACATTTTTTTTGCATGTGACCAATTCATCCAGAATCCTCTGGGATGCCCAGTAAGAGATAGGTAAAAACATGTTCAGTCTGTTGCTGATGAACAATCTGGGGTTGGCTTCAGGCCGATCCCAATTTACGAGTAATATGATCTTAGGTTTTAATCGAGCAATTGTTTAGAGAAATTATGTGAAAAATCAAAGTATATGGGAAGTGATGATATTTTAGGGTTCTAGGACTTTAGACTTTAGGAGAATATAGATTTTCATTTAATATCTAGGGTTTTAATCATGAAGTACACGTTCAATTGGAAATTTAAGTAAGTTACATGACTATTTTATAGGTGACAATTGATATTCTCTTTACACTATTGTTAGGAAATCTAGAGAAGTTAAACAGTCAAGGTAAGCAAAGTTCCTATTTTGGATTTTGCATAAAAAGAAAATGAACTGGTTGATTTGTGAAAAATCTGCATGTTGTGTTTTGAAAAAGGAATGTGAAAACAAACTTAGTTATATGTTCTGCATTACTCATGAAATATGTATAAAAGAGAAAGTATTTTCTGGCATGACTGGTGTAAACGTGAACAAAATTTTTAACATTCTATTTTTGAATAGTGCAAAAAGAGCGAATATGAAATCTGAAAAGTTGTGATTTTTTTTTATTAAAAAGTAGAAGATGACATGTCCAAGAGTGACCCCCTCTCATTTTATTGATAAGACCCTCACTTATAACGGAGGAATACCGTAGAAACAAATCAAGTCCATGGGTAACCCTAAAGAACCAATAACCAAAATACCACCTATAACAATCCTATAGAATAAAGAGGAAAAGCTACCACAAACAAAACCAACCTACCTTCGAAAGAATTCCTAGAAAATCCAAACGAATCAAATCTTATTCGACTTATGGCCAACGACTTGAGAAGAACTCCGCATTTTAATAAACATTTTTTTCTTATACCTTCTCTTACCTTCATTCACCTCCGACTCTGTAAGGTATTCTTTATCCTGTGAGAACACCTCTAGATGGCTTGCTGTTTCCAGTTCCGAAGACATATTTTCCTCCATAATAATCTCTTCATCCACTTCTTCTTTAGATTCCTCTTCCACCAAAGGTTGCCTTTGTGCCACTAGCAGATCCTGCACTGCTGCAATCGGGACCTCTGTTTTTGAAACTTTCTCAGGGCCTTTGTGTTCAAGAATAATCGACTACACCTACGGACACTCATCAAATGACAACCCAATAAACTCAGAAGCCACCTTCTGCGTCTACACCAATGAAGGAGATTGCACCCTCATCTGTGTACCTTCAAACACGAACGACTAGACCAATTGAACCTCATCCAAAATAACACCCACATCAAGAATGTTCCCAGTCAACTCCGAGTCCACCTTCTGCGTCTGAACCAATACAGGAGCTTGCACCCCCCATCTGTGTACCTTCAGACGCAAACGACTGCACCAGATCTTCTCTCCATTCCCAACCTTCCCAACATGACAAGTGCGGGAGTTATGTCCCTGCACTATACATTTACAATAGAAAGTAGGAAGAGTTTCATAAATAATTTCCTATTTATGGCTTGAAGGCATACCAGGGACTCCAATCCAGAAAAATGGAATAGGATGAACTGCCACATCCATCTCCATGCATAAGCGAGCTCCATCTATGAGAGTTACACAACGGGTAGGATGGTCCCTTCTGATAAATGTGCCGATAGGAGCTGTGAAAATACACAAGAATGACTAATGATAATAATTAGAAGGCAATCTGGGGAGCACAATCCAAACCGAAACCACAGAGGGTTCCTCTTCCTCACTGAAGTCCGAATTCCAGTGTAACGCCCGATAAAATACACCATCTATGATGCAGGCTTCCCGAGACAAACTCTTCAAGAAATCATCCTTAAATGATAACCGGACAAACACATTGCGAGGACGTCTCATAGCAGAGACCACTGGAGTACCTTCCAGACCCGAACGACAGCGGATGAAGGCTCTAATGGCATCCAAAGAGGGACAGTTCCTTAGAAACTTCAAGACTATAGAATATTTGAAAGGCTCTGCATACCGTGACATCTCCTCTTTCGAAAACTGAAGATATAAAACTTCATCTACATTCTTAGGCAAGCAAGGAGGGACAACAACCTCTGGGAGAGAAGATGCTCCGAATATGTTTTGATTATATGAAGATGCTCTGAATCTTTTCTTAATATTGTGAGAATGATATGAATCTATTCAGTACTCTGTTTTAATATGATGTGGTATCTGAAAATCTTTGGAATGACATTCTGATTCAATGGTTTTGGTTCTGTTATATGGTTGGTACCAACATCTTTATTCTGAATGCACCCACTTTGAAAACAAAATAATTTTTCTACGTGGTCTTTCATGTGCACACACTCGGTGCTTCGAAAATGAATAAGGGAAATATTCATAATATGATAATGCTTAATTTGGCACCGATGATAGCACAACCCTACCACAGGGATTTCCAATTTAACAATAAACAAGTCCAAACTAATTGAATACTTGTTCCATAAATTAAACATGGTCTCTGATATGAGATGAAGATATTATATGATATGATATGATAAGATGATGATGTTCAGTCATGTTATACCAAAGGTTCTCTGAATATTAACATTTTGAGATGTCACTCTGTTGTTCTGATAACATGTTTTTCAATTTTGCATTCTGGAACTCAAATGTTTTGTTCTGCATACTAAAATCTGTGAAAAGGCTCATCTTTACATACTTGTATCTGCTCTACTTACTAATTTGTTCATACCTCACTCTTCATCACCACAATATTTTTTAGATGAATTGGATGATTCAGCGGAGAATCAAGAATTGAAAGTATAGGTAAGGCTATGTGAGCATAGTAAATTTAGTACAAAGAAAGTACTTTGGGTATTGGAGAATTTTATTCAATAGATTTGTTTTGCTCTGTTGACTTGTTATTTTGAAAGGTTGATATTTATTTTGAGACCTTGAGGTGTTCCTAGTTAATTACTTTGGAGTACTAAGTTTAAAACAATGAGATCTATGTGTAATTGAGAAATTGGAGATTACATCTGTATTGAGAGATACGATTTTAAGTAAAAATTAGTAACTCTCCAACCCCTCCAGGACTAAAGCATTACACTCTTCATCAACGACATCTCGCAATACTCCATCAAAGAGAGACAACAGAATAATACTATGTGCTTTCTCTTCATCTTCCTTTGTTAGTGTAGAAGATTCATCCAACACATTCTCATAACAGAGCCTTCATTTGGATGTGCCATAGATTGAAACTATTCTGACCATCGAACTTCTCTAATTCAAACTTTGCCATAGCCATCTTTCAAGATCTTCCATGGAGCCTGGCAATCTGATACCAGCTTGTTAGGATTAACTAGTTATCAGTAGCTATTATGAAGTATAATAGTAGAAGAAAATAACATTGGCGATTTGGTTTGAACAAGACTACATCCACTAGCGAAGTCGGTCTCAAGGAATTAACTTTCACAAAAATGGAGTACAAGAGAGTAATTACAAATCACTCCTCAATCCCAAAGGCCCAATACACCAATGAGCTCTCAAAATCTCAAAAAAGGAGTTCTCTCTCTTTTCTCTCTAATTTGGTTGCAACACTATTCCAAACTGTGCACAAATGTGTGTATTTATACTTAACGACACAAGAACCATAGTTTGCGAACATTGGTGACTTGGCGTTCACTCGAGCTGACTGTCGAGCAAGTGTTGAGCGAATAATCTACCTGTGGTTCACTCGAGCGGATTGTCGAGCGAATGTCAAGCTAACAATCTGTCTAGTGTACGCTGAAGCGAAATGTCAAGCGAAGTGTCGAGCCAAGGTCGAGTCATTGTCAACCCAAATATCTAAATGCCATTTTCAATAGGAAATCAAGCCACCATTCCAAAAAATAAAGATAAGAAGTCTATTTGTTTTGAAAATGTGGTAAGAGTCATATTCATGGATCCTAATTTTGGACATTTTGGTAAAGTTATCAGAGTGCGCAATGGAAGCGTGATTTTTGGCAATGCGATGAGTTGAGAGTAAACATTACTGGTGATTGGATATTAATTGTGACTTGAGATCACTTAGAACTTAAATCTTGTGGCTATAGATTTCAAGTTTGAGGATTTAAAAAATGAGAGATTTTTAGGGTTTCGAGGTAAAAGATAGTGAAAGTAGAAGGCATGGACATGTGGTATTGAGGAAATAGAGCTGATATAGGTATGAGATTAGGTGGGATGTACTATTAAGGTAAGCGTTGAATATCTTCATGAATCAAGTGTGAAGTAAAAGGCCAAGAACTTTGGAGAGTTTTATTTTGCTATTTGTATGAGGTTAATATATTGTGTGGAGAGTTCTATTTACTATTTTTATATGAAGTCAAGTTGAGGATTTGGGTGGAATTTTTATTAGGTTTTTAATTTTATTATTGAGATTTATATTTCTAGTCATGAACTGGACCTGGAGAGTATGATGACCAATACTATGTAAAAGAGAGAATCTAGCTATGGAGAAAGGGCTTGGTGAGGATGTCAGCAACTTGATTTTGCTTGACACAAAGGAGACTTGGAGAGTTTTAGTTGCCACACAATCCCTCACAAAATACTAATCAAGATCAATATGTTTAGCTCTAAAATGTAAAACAGGATTAACTGACAAATATGTAGCACCAAGATTGTCACACCATAAGGTAGGTAGATCAGAGAAAAATTCCTAGTTCTTTTAACAAAGATTGTAACCATAGAAATTCACATGTAGTGTTCGCTACAACTTTATATTCAGTCTCAGTAGAGGATTGAGCGATAGTAGGCTGCTTCTTAGAACCCCAAGAAATAAGGTGAGACCCAAAGTAAACACATAATCCTCTTATAGACTTACAGTCATCAGGGCAGCCAGCCCAATTAGCATCAAAGAAGGCAATAAGTGTAAAAGAAGAAGTGAAAAAGTGTGGGCCAAAATTAGTAGTGAGACGAAGATAACGAAGAATCCTCTTGAGAACATTGGCAATGGCCTAGTCTGAATTTTGAATAAAACTTGAGGTTTTGGCTAAAACCAAAACCTTTGAAGAGGTTAATCCACATTGGACTAACCATTCTAAAGTTAAAATAATAATATAATATTATATTTTTTAATCTTTTTAATCTTTTTTTATATTTTACAAATGCATTCCATATATTAATTAATAATTTAATTTTTACTGTCCAAACAAATTATCTAACATGAAGAAGAAAGGAAGGGGGAGAGAGAGGAGACAAGGACTGAGTGAGAAAAGTGGGAATACTTTTTAATAAAATATTATTTTTGTTGGTGAACAGTAACTCACCAAATATGACTTTTGTTTTTCATTTACTGTTGCTCATAACTTGACTTAAATTGATTTGGTTAATCCAATGCAGTTGATTTTGGGAAAATTTAGTCAAAATTTGGACTTGGCTGGCATTTGGCTAGTTCAATACCAATGCTTTGACAGCTTGCCAATGAGGAAGACAAGGACAGTGCATGAATTGACGGACTTTATTTACAACAAAAGAAATATCAGGTTTAGTAAAGGCAAGATCTTAGAGATTGCTTAGAACACTACGATAGAGTTGAGGAATCAAATCTTGAACCATGAAAACCAAGTGCTAACAGTTTATTACTTAGTTTCGAAAACCAAGCCCTAGGGCTTGGTTGAAACCATAGATGGATTTTCACAATTTACAAATATGAGTAGGAAAGTCAAGATTTACAAACCCATGTGGTTGTTGCATGTAGACATCCGCCTCTAGGTCACCATGTAGGATGGCATTATGAATGTCAAGTTGATGCAAAGGCCATTTATTAGTCACAACAATGGAGACTAATAGACAAATGGTAACTAGTTTTACAATGGGACTAAATATCTCTGTATAATCAAGACCGGCTTGCTGGTGGAAACCCTTGGCCACAAGGTGAGTCTTGCGACGCTCAAGGGTTCCATCAACATGCCTCTTAGTCTTAAGTACCCATTTGGACGCTACGGCATTTATATTTGACGAGAGAGGGACTGAATCCCACATTTGATTTTGGAGAAGAGCATGAAATTCGGTGGCCATTGCAGCATGCCACTCTGAGAACTTGGAAGCTTCAGTGTAGGAGAAAGGTTCCTCAAGAATGACAAAGGACTTACAAACAATGAGAGAGAGTGAAGGTTTGGGAGGGGCCACGGGATGGTGCCATCGGATCAGAGAAGAGGACGATGTATATTTGCTTTTGAATGGGTTACCATAGGGTGAGTTGTTGAAAGCCAAAGGAGAAGAGGCAAGAGAGATGCAGGTTGTGAGAGTGTAGAAGAAGATTCATTAAGGTTTGTTTTAGGAGAAGACGGCGACAAGAGAGATTGAGGAGAAGATGTAGAGGGGAAGATTTGAACCCGAAGTGAATATAGGTCGGTTAGATGATATGGGCTCATTAATTGAGGGAGGGGAAGACCAGGCCTAGTTGGAGACAGATTTGAAGAGGAAATACGGGGCTAAGAGGAATAGTGGACTGCGCTAGACGCAAAAGCAAAAGGGAAGCAGGCCTCATTAAAGCGAACATCAAGTTAGATGTAGACCCAACCTGTTGGAATATGTAGACAATTGTATCCTTTATGATTTGGGCTATAGCCAATGAAGGCACATAGTTGAGAGCAAAGATCCATTTTGTACAAAAATGCAGAGCCAAAAATGGACGTAATTTAGGGCAACATGCAGAGCCAAAAATGCACAAAAATGAATAATCGAGGGAATGATGAAAGAGATCTTGGAAAGGTGAAATATTATTAAGAATTGGTGTAGGCATACGATTGATAAGAAAAACAGTAGTTTGAAAGGCCTCAATCCAATAGTTGTCGAGAACCAAAGCATGGGTTAAAAGGGAAAGCTCAGTCTCAATAATGTGACGATGGAATCTCTCAGCACTACCATTTTGAGGATGAGAATATGGATAAGTGATACGGTGAGAAATGCCGAATGATTTAAGTAAAGTAGGAAGGGGACAAGACTCACCTTCCCAATCAAATTGAGTAGAAATAACATTGGAAGGAAAAGTGTTACCACATAACGTAGAAAAGCCTAAAAAATAGTAAGGACATCAGACTTAGTGTGAAATGGATATAGCCAAATATATTTAGTAAAATTGTCTACAATTGAAAGATAAAAATGATAACTAGCAAAGGATAGCACAAGGTCCGACCCCCAAACATTAAGAATTAAAAATTCAAGAGGCCTCTGTGAACAGGAAGGAGAAGGAGGATGAGGAAGAGCATGAGACTTGGTTTTAGAGAAAGGAGAAGAAGCTGTGCTAGTAGTGACTAGAAGTTGAAACCGATGGATGGTGAAGGAGGTGGTACATGGAGAAGGGTGGCCTAGGTGTGAATGCCATATCTGCGAGGATGTTCTTTCACCAATGAAGGCTTGATGTGAGAGCACAATAGTAGAGGAAGAAGACATGATAGGAGAAGAGGTCTCAGTATTCGAGGGAAGAACATAAAGGCCATTCCTAACGGGTCTGTTGTCAAATTTCGCAAGTGAACGAAATCGTACCAAGTAATATAATGATAAGAAAGATGTCGAACCCACGAGGACTATTTATCTATTAACTATTGAAATTGTTCTAATTCTAAGTTATTTGAAAATCAAGAAAAGTGGTGAATTTTGAATTTGAAAAACAACAACAAATTAAATTAAATCAACAAATGAAGAATTGACCAAACACATGAAAAGAAGAAGATTTCACTCAAGAAGAAAACACTAAGGCATCCGACTCACCTAACCAATCCAATCACAAATCCTAACCATACAATCAATCCATTATCATCCTAATTGACAGCGAAATATTCTTACTTATCTAAGACCCTCTCTCAAGTAGAATTAGAATTACTCAACATACAATAACCCGCGATATGTCTATGCGAATTTAAAAGCATTTGAGCACATTAAGATTAATAATATTTCACAAAAAAGGCGCACAAATCACGTTGGCACATTCTTGTCTTTCGTTCAATTCATGGCATACATCATATGAAGCTAAACTACATGCATCATCTCTCAAATTAACATGCACAAAAAATCATTCAACTATTGGCCAAATAATTGAAAGCATTAAACTCAATGATGTATACTCAAAAGGAATAATAAAATTATGATCACATAGAAATAAGATTCGGGATTGTCATGGAGAGTTTATAATAGAATAAAAAAAAACCCTAAAAATTCTGAAATTCATAATGAAATTATACAAAGAAAAGATGAAAGAGTTAAGAAGGAAACTCTATGTAGATCGAGAATCTCTATTGTTGATGAACTCCAATTCTGCTGATTTTCGATCTCCTGCTTGAAGCACCATTTCCTCTCTGAATATATATGTTTTCGGCTCTGGCTTAAACATGAAAGTTGTAGGGTTTTATCTCAGATTTCCTTAGACACCAAGATTACCCTTATTGGAGCTTTGTACAAGAAGTTATGCTCGAAATACTGAAGGGTATTCTAGGAATTCGGCAGTTTTGCGACTTTTGACTTGCTGCGCCCTTTCTGCCTTCTAAATGTTCATTTTCGGCCAAGGATTTAACACAAAGGTTCTAGGGTTTGCTCTTGGCTTTCTGTAGATACCGAAATTACCCATGTTGGAGTTGTCTAGAAAAAGTTATGCCCCAAATACCGAAGGGTGCTTCAGGAATTTCGAGAAATGAACGTTTCCTATTCTCTTAATGACTCCTTCAATTTCCATGACTCCTTAAATTTATTTATTCCTAAGCCAAAATAAATAAAAACTCTAATAAATAAGAAAATTAAATACAAAATAGCATAAAATTTAGAGTAAAAGTATGACAAAACTTGTATAGAAATTAAGCACATCAGGGTCCCTGAAGGAGTACCTCCTAAGTATGCACATCCTTCACAAAAAAATCAGAGGAGTGAAACTCAAAATAGACAGAATCATCTAAACAAAATTAACGCATAGATAATAAATTGTGAGTAATCAAAGGAACATTCAAAAGTTTTCGGAGAAGAAGTTTTCCAAAGGGTGTATGAAGTTGAGCAGTGCCAATATTTTAAATAGGAAGGAAAAAGCCATCTCCAATGTTGACTTGGTCTGTGCCATGATATGAAGCAGAATCCAAATTGAGATTGGAGAAGTCTACCGTGAAGTAATTTGTTGATGTTGTGTCTGGGAACCAATTGTTTAGATGAGATGTTGAAGCTGGAAGGGATGTATAATGGGCAGTAAGAGAGGGTGGTGCTGAGACTTGGTAAGATTGATTAAAAAGATGATATGATAAAGCTGTGTGACCAGTTTTTTGATAGACTTGGCATATGGGTCTGGTATTGGGTTGGTTTGAAAAGAAGTTGGGACTTGAAAAGGAACCACCATGGCCACTACCACGACCTTACCTCGGTTAGATGGGGTTGAGGATGGTCTAGTGGTGGTAGTGTGGGTTGCAAGAGGGCTACCTGAGAGTAGGGATTGTGTCTAATGGGTTCTCCACCTTTAGCCACTAAGCACTAAAGAAGCAAGCAAATATGATAGCACATAAAGTGTTTGTCAAAAGGCCTCAATCAATTGTTTTTCATTTCAATTGTTTTCATTCCCATCAGTTTTCCCCACTACATTTGTACAATGACTCATAGTATATATAGACCACAACCGGTGGCAACCATTAATTCCGAATCACATGCCATCTAGTAATATTTTGGTTATGTAAAATTCTTCTAGAGTCTTCTACTACATTGCACATTATGCTCTTTGTTATTCAACATCCAATGCCATGGCTACACCTTTCTGTTTTGCCTGTGAGTTGTTTTTCTAGATGCATCCTCTTGATCACAATGTTCTGAGGTAGAGGAAATGTGTGCCTTAGTAAGCACTATTGCAAGTCGCGACAAGAGAACACAACCTAGCCACCCCCTCAGCCTTACACGGATCTGCCACTATCGCCATTGCTCTAGCTGCAGTACGCCACCGCACATTGCCACAACGGTAACTCCATCTCCCTTATGTCCTATATCCTTTCTCTGTCTCTGTGTGCCCCACAAATTCTCATTCACAAATTCACCATTGTTGAGTACTCTCTCCTCGTGGTGCATCACCGCTGTAACACCCCGTATTTTAGTGTATTTTAATGAAGGATTATTTTAATTAATTTAAAGATTGATTCTCTTGTTTTATAATTTTGGAAGTTTTAGAATATTATTTTATAATATTTTAAGTTGTGAAGATTATTTTTTTTATTGGGCTTTCTTATTGTTAATTATTCTTTTGGATTTAAATTGATCTTTAATTTAAATTGGTTTGTTTATGGATTTTAAAATTATTATTATTTTATTAAAGCATTTCACTGCATTTGATTAATTTTAATTAGTGATCTGCAATTTAATTGCTTGTTTATTTTAAAGGATGTTTTTGTCGGAGTTTAATATTTACTTTAACTAGTTTTGAGTTTAAATTGATTTAATTATTTTATTGTTTTAAAATAGTTATTTTGAGGATCAGTTGTGACCCAAAAGTTGAGGATTGGATCTCATTTCTTTTCCTCATCTTTTCTTTTCTCTTCTTTTCTTTTTCCTTTCTTTTACTTCCGGATTTTTCTTCTTTCTCCCGCGTTCTCTCTCTCCTCGCCCGACTCTGTCTCTCTCTTCTCTCTCACGTGTTTCGGCCATCTCCCTCCCAGCACCGTCGCCGACCTGCCGTGGTCGACACCGCCGGCACCACCAGACTCCCCATCGACCGGCGACCTTGCACCACCAATTTTAGCCCATGCCTTGCCGCCGTTAGCCTCCACGGCTCGTTCGAACCCGCGGTGGTTTTCGCGCTGTTCCGTCGCCGTCTGGCCACCATTGGCCACCATCTCTTAGCCACCTCATCACCGGCCCTCTAGCAACCTTTTAGACCCAACCCCGGCCCCGATCCGTCGTCGGAGTCGCCTCTACGAACACCCTCTCCGATTCGAGTTTCTTGGCCTTAAATCGCCATTTTGGCCGCCACCCACGGCCAACCATCACTTCCATTAGCTTCACCACCTCCCATAGGCCCTACCCTACAGTTCCCAAGTCTTTGTTTGACCCCGTGTTGAATTTGGGTTTTACTGTGTTTGGCCACAGTGTTTTTACACTGTTGCGTTGCCTTCCAGCCGCCTTTTGCACCTCCGTGATCCTCCTATTATTTTTATAAGCGCTGTAAATATTTTTCCAAAAGACTTTTAAAATTTAAATATACTTTCGCAATAACCTATTTTATAAACTATGATTTGGTCATCTAGTTAGACTGTGTTGGTTATTGAGAAATTACTGATAACTGTTGGTTGTTGGTAATTGGTCGATTTCATAGCATTGTGCACGCATGCGTGGGTGTGTATTTTGGAAACTGTGTAATATGAAAAAGGCTTTTCGGGTGCGTGTGTATCACCTCCAAGCCGAGATGGGTTATTATCTTAGTGGAGCTCCTCTGGGCACTCGAGAGCGGAATATACTGAGTGTCGTCCCCTAGGACTTTTGCCCGGGACTTGGACGAGATGGTAGCGCTCTCGATCCGACTTCGTGGCCGTTATACTAGCAGGGGTCAGAGGATGCTTGGCTATGTACGCGGTGGGCGCGGAACTGGGCATCATTCGTTGTATATTACTCGCACGGCCGTTACCCGTGGAGTGAATAAAGAAGCCAGAGTATGTGGATGGTCCCTAGGGGAGGCCATGGTGCATACGGATAAAATTAGAATTAATGTAACTATTACTGGATATTAATTTGTACCAAATGGTGATTTTTAGCGTGCGTGGAAAACTTGTGATTTTACGAGAAATGGTGTTTTTCTCGGGTTTTGAGTTTGGTCATCATGTGCATGCATAGTAGTTGTTGTGTTTATATATTTATGTTTTGGAGTATTTTTGGATTTTACTTACCTGCGGTACCATTTTTTGGTACCGTAGATTTTGATGTTGGTGATGCAGGTTTTGAGTAGGCTGAGCCTGAGGAGTTGGCTCTGCCAGAGGAGTGATCTGGGATCACTCGGGTTTATGTATTTTCAACTCTTGTATTATTTTTGGGACATTGGTATTGTTTTTAAACGCTTTTATTTTTGGATATTTGTATTAAACTAAAATTCTGGTACTAGTGATTTATTTATATTATCCGCTGTGTTTTTATTTGTGCACTGTTTGCTTGTAGCACACACTTGGCACTTGTCGTTGGGATATGTGACCCGTGTTGTCATCATCCTGACGTCACGATTCTAGTGTTGTTTTGTACGTGGGAGTCGGGGCGTCACAACCACTATCGAACGCCAGTTTTGGTTACCCCATCGCGTCTGTAAGTAGCCACTCGATCCTTCATCGAATTTTTCCTCCTTCCAACTGCCACTTTTTCTCTCTCTCTCTTTTCCCCTCTCTATTTCTTTCTCATGGTTTATGTATTTTGCTACCCTAATGACATTTTTCACAGTATAATTAGTTAGTCACCGCTTCTGTCCGTGGGCTCTGTTGCCAATACTGTTCGACACCGCCAACATTGGTGAGTTTCTTTGTCCCCTTTTTGGAGTTTCTACCCTTGATGGTTTTCTGTTGTTCATTGTTCTTACTCTTTCAAATTTAAAATTTATGTTCATCTATTAGTGCCAGACCAATGGAGGTCGTGAAATTGCATAACCTTGCTCGAAGTGTTGCCAAAGACACCTCTAACACCCTAGACCAGCATTGTTTTGCTCTCTAATTCCATGGCGCCATCGCATGTGATTAGTTACAATATTCAGAATATTAGGCACATTTTTTACATTGTCAATATGAATGTTTGGAAATTGCTAGAATTTTAAATGAGCTATGCTTGAATGGTAGAATCTATAAATGGTGTTATTTCTTGTTGAGTTGTTGTTTGATATGTCAGAAGTCTCGAATTTGTAGAGTTGTGAGTGGAGGAGACTTGGATTGTACTGTTGTTTGGGTTGAGTTGTTAGCTGCTGGGGTTGAGAGTTGGACTGTTTGGGTTGATATGTGATTTATTGGGTTGATAGGTGGTTGTTTGGGTTGATGAGTATGGTTGTTTGGACAGTTATGTGTGACTATTTAGGCTAATAATTGTGGCTGTTTCAATTGTTGGAATGAGTTTATAAATAAAAGTAGGTTAAAGGTAAATGGTTAAGCAAATACGAAGAGGATGGGCTAATTTTTATGAGGTAGTAAATTTCTTTATATGTTGTGAGTAATTTATGCATGCTGAGTATGTAGCTTGGGTTTTGGGATCTTGTTAATGAAGTGGGTTTTGTGTTGGTTTGGGGTTCATTAGTAAAGTTAGTGGCATGCTTGTTTGGGATATTAACTTTTTGGTGAATGTTTTATGGTTTAGGTTGTAATACTGTTAAGCAAATATGTTTTATGTTTTATGGTTCAGATTCTAATATTTCTGATTCTGTTACTATTTTTCTTACCAATATTTTTGTATTGCTCTCATTTATGGCCCTGTCATGAGATACAATAGTGGCCTCTGGCCACGTGATGGAGATCCAAGATAAGTGCAACTAGGGGAGTCTCAAGTGTTGGTCAATCCCTTGATTTTAGGAATTGGATGACAAGATGACAAATCCTTTAATTTAAGGGATGTGGGCTTTAATTTAGAGATTTATTTATTATCATTTGTTTAAATTAGCTCCTAGTTTATTTCCTTTAGTTTAGGCATTTGATAAGATTGTTTACTTAAACTTAGGAGTTTGATTTGTTTTGGGATTAGGATTTCAAAATAAGTTTGATTTGTTTTGGTATTAGGATTTCAAAACAAAACTACTATTTATTTGGGGTTTTGGCATGTAATTCATCATTATGCTATTTTGAATGAATGAGAATTTTCTCTTCCAACTTTCAGAAATTGAGTACTAGCTTGAGTTAGTCTTAATTTTCGCCAACCAACCCATGGGGATCTTTGTGTTGCCTTGAGGTAATCATAGATTCAATCACCCAACACACCACAAACACTTGAGTGAGAGTGAGAGTGAGGCTTCCATCACTAGTGCTTTCATTGAGAGCATCCAACCCAAGAAGAGGAAGCCATGGCCTATCGACAACCAACTCATAGGGAGCAGATTGAGAACCTTGAAGCCACTTTAGAGGCACAACACACCGCCACCAATGAAAGGCTTGGAAGGTTAAAGGAGGTACACCACCAATTGGTGGATCAAAGGTGGAATGGAGATGGGAGACGCCATAGGAGAAGAGCCAAGAGACATCATAGTCTTGAAGGCTCTGTGAGGTCTAGGAGAAGCCAACACTGGGAGAGGGTAGAGGACTCGGAATCATCCACTCAAGATTCCTCAAGCACTAATAAGGAATCAATTAAGGAAAGTGAAAGGGAAGAAGGGAACCGAGGTGAGAGGAGAGGTACACGTAGGAGGAAGTTCTCAAAACAAAAATGAACTTTTCCAAGTTCAATGGTAATGACTCGAGCACTTGGGTTAGTAGAGCCGAGCAATACTTTGAGTACAATCACATGGTGAGCCATGTTAAAGTGTCCTATACCACCTATTTCCTTGAGCGGGAGGCCAACCAATGGTGGCAATGGATGAGGAAGACTTATGGGGCGCAAAGGAGGGAGTTGAAATGGAGAAAGTTTGTCAAGGAGCTTTTGAGGAGGTTTGGTCCAACCGAGTATATGGACTACCATGAGACTCTCTCAAAGATCAAACAAACCAGATCTTTAAGGGATTATCAAAAGGAGTTTGAATACTTGTCCACTAGAGCACGTGGGTGGTCGGAGAAGGCCCTCATTGGGACCTTCGTGGATGGCTTGAAGAGTTAGTTGGCGGTGTAAGTGAAGCTTAAGAAACCAAAGACCTTGATGCAAGTTTTGGAGGTTGCACGGATCAAGGAAAATCAACTTTCAGATTTGAAGAAGAGTAGCCGGTTTGAGGTGAGGAAACCACCCCCAATGATTTCCAAGTTTGATGCAAACCAAACTACTACTTCTCACCAGTAGGTCCTAGTAGAGGTGCATCAAGTGGAACCAAACCATTACCAATGGGAGTGAAAAGGCTACCATGGGAAGAGATGCAACAACAAAGAGAGAATGGGCTTTGTTTCAATTGCAATGAAAGGTTCAAAATGGGCCACAGATGCAAAGCCAAGTAAATTTTTCTCATAGAGATGGAGTCGAAGGATGAGGAAGACATAGGGGAGAAAGAGCAAGAACAAGATGAAGCCGTGATGGGAGATCCTCAAATTTCTATCCATGCATTGTTGGGTGTTGTGGGGCCTAGAACGATGAAAACACAAGCTCATATTGGCAAGATAGAGGTAATGGTTCTTGTTGATAATGGTTCATCCCTAAACTTCATCAACTCTAAAGTGGGCGAGAGCTTGGGGTTGCCTATGACTTCTATCACTTCATTCAAGGTCAAGGTAGCTAGTGGGGAGAAATTGATGTGTAGAAAAGTTTATAAAATGTATGTTTGAAAACACAACATCTTGAGATTGTGGTAGACTTGTATTCTTTACCTATTGTTGGGTTGGATGTTGAGTTGGGTGTCCAATGGTTAAAGGAGCTAGGGAAAATAGTGTCGGATTACAAAAAAATGACTATGGAGTTTATGATGGGGAGTAAATGGGTGACCATGAGAATGAATAGAAGAGGAGGATGCAAGGTCGTGGGGCCTAATGAGATGGAAAAAATCTTGAGGTGTGGGGGGCAATGTTTTGCTATCACATTGGTCTCCCAACCGAGGGGCTTAAGTGAGGGGTGTGAAGGGGAAGATGGGGGCTTGGAGAGGGAGTTAGGTGCCGAGGTTCCTAATGACTTGAGAGAGTATGTGAAGAAGGGTGGTCAAGTGGCAACCGAAGCCTTGGTTCAATGGAAGGGGCTCTCAAGGATCAATTTCCAGATTTGGACCTTGAGGACAAGGTTGGTCTTGAAGCGAGGAGGATTGATGGAGATCCAAGACAAGTGCAATTAGAGGAGTATCAAGTGTTGGCCAATTCCTTGATTTTAGGGATTGGATGACAAGATGACAAATCCCTTAATTTGAGGAAAGTGGGCTTTAATTTAGAGATTTATCTATAATCATTTGTTTAAGTTATCTCCTAGTTTGTTTCCTTTAGTTTAGGCATTTTATAAGCTTGTTTCTTTAAACTTAGGAGTTTGATTTGTTTTGGGATTAGGATTTCAATACAAAACTACGATTTATTTGGGTTTTTGGCTTGTAATTCATCATTATGCTATTTTTTTTTTATAAACAATCTGAAACTGTTTTATTCCTCAGAAAAGAATTACTTCATTGCATCATGCCAAATGACTTGTGAAACAAACTCTGGAAACGAGTTTCACCAAATCACTAGATCATCTAGATGCCATGAATATCTTGCCAAACTGTGGGCTACATTATTAGCCAAACGGCCTTTATGATGGATTGAAACTTTTGGAAATCTAAGAAGCAATCTCCTTATCTCTTGAATCAAATTTCCCCATATAGACAGAGAGATCTGCTCTTTGTTTAGTTCTTGAACAACCAACAAGGAGTCACATTCAACTTGAAGATCAATAATACCCAACGGGAGACATATCTGAAGTCCTCTCAACACAGCCATAAGTTCAATCTCCATAGGATCATCAATCTCAGCTTCTGGTTTGCTTGCTGTGTAGACCACCCTGCCACCCTCATCTCGAAGAACCATACCTACACCTGATCTACAATAGTCATGGAAAATAGCTCCATCTGTGTTTAACTTCATTACTCCTGTAGGTGGTGGCTGCCAACCACAATGAGACTTGCCTCCTTGCTGATGATTCTCTATCACATAATGGTATTCATTATAACTTGACAAAGCATCATCCAAGACTTCAACTGGTTTCAAGGTTTTCTTCTCATAGAGAAATTGATTTCTTCTATACCACAGCCCCCACACACATAAGAACAGTTTCTCAATTTCTCCTTGTTTATTCCTTCTAACCACGTGAACTAAAATATGCATAAAATCAAGATTATCTTGAAAATCTTGCAAAAAACTGAGTTGTGCCAGTAGAACTTCTTTGAAACTTAAGCAGTAAAGGAAAGCATGATTAATGTCCTCTTCTTCCACCTTGCACCATCTGCACTTAGCATCTTCCACCACCTTTCTAGTTTTGAGGTTCTTCAAAGTTGGTAACCCATTCTTACACACCCTCCAAGCAAAGATTTTTACTCTGTTAGGTACTCTCATCGTCCACAGTTTCCTCCACTGGCTCCTTTGCTCCTCCCTATAAGAAACCTCACCCACCTGCGATTCTTCACATGTTGACATAAACAAACTGTAGGCACTCTTAACACTATACTGACCATTAGACTCATGCTCCCAGACCAAACTATCCGGTTGGCTCTCAGCAGGTAACATAATATTTAGAATCTCGTGAGCTTCATTTTGAGGTAAAAATCTTCTGATCTTCTCCATGTCCCACCATCTTGTGTGTTCATCAATCAACTCTGCCACTGTCCAGTTGAGTTGTGCCTGAGTTATAGAGTATGAAGGTGGGATTAATATGTGTTTAGGCAGCCAATAATCAGACCATATATTAATAGCATTTCCATCTCCTATCCTCCATCTGCAACCTTTTAACAGCCAACTTTTTGCTTCCCAAATGCCTCTCCATACATAAGAAGGGGGTGCTCCTAGCTTCGAATCTTTAAAATCAGATGAGGAGAAGTACTTTGCTTTGAAAATCCTGTGTAGCAATGAATCTTCTTCTTTGAGAATTCTCCAGCCCTGCTTTGCTAAGAGTGCTAGATTGAAAATCTTCAAATCTTTAAACCCCATCCCATTAGCTTTTGATTCACGCATCTTTCTCCAACTCACCCATCTTATTTTATTCTTCTCTTCCTTCTGACCCCACCAGAACTTGGCAATTAAATTTTCCAATTAAGAACATAAAGAGATAGGAAGTTTAAAGCAACTCATCGAGTATGTTGGGATGTTCAAGGCCACAGCCTTGATAAGCACCTCTTTTCCTTCTTGAGAGAGGATCTTCTCCTTCCACCCTTGAAATTTCTGTCAAACCTTGCTTTTAATCTATTTTGAATGAATGAGAATTTTCTCTTCTAACTTTCAGAAATTGAGTACTAGCTTGAGTTAGTCTTAATTTTCACCAACCAACCCATTGGGATCTTTGTGTTGCCTTGAGGTAACCATAGATTGAATCACCCAACACGCCACAGACACTTGAGTGAGAGTGAGACTTCCATCACCACGTCATGGGACATAATAGTGGCCTCCGACCCTGCCACTGGATACAATCGAAGGCCTCGCCACGAGATGTAATAGTGGTCTCTGTTTTGAGTGCATCACATTGATGACAAAATAACGAAATGTTCTACTTGGCTAATCGCAGATGTGTCCAACCATACCACGGGGGTTAAACATGTCATCTGTTTTAATATGATCCTCTGATATGATATGATGATTTTTAGTAATATTATGCCAAAGGACTTTTGTATATGAATACTTCTGAAACTATCGCTCTGATATTTTGATAATATGTTTTGTTCTGTATTATGAAACTAAAAATATTTTGTTCTGCATTCTGAAACTAAAATTGTTTTATTCTGCATTCTGTAAACTGTTCATGTTTATATATTAATATATATTCTCTGAATCTCTGTTTACTGAGTTGATGATAACTCAGCCCTTATCTCCATAATGTTTTCAGATGTTTTAGCTGTGGATCAAGAATAGGAAGTATGGATAAGGCTATGTGAGTATAGTGGATTATGTATAAAGAGAATACTTTGGTTATTGGAGAATTTTTTTTAGTAGTATTTTTTTTTTTTTTTGCACGGTTAACTTGGATCTTTGGAAGACGTTTATTTTAAGATTTTGTGGTGTCTTAGATTAATTATACTGAAGTAAACATAATACAAGATTTATTTTGAGAGATTACACAACGAGTTACAGGTTTCAAGTATCAAACATTGATTTAAATTTGGTCCAAAAATCTTTGTAGAATTGTATATAAAACAGACAAGATCGACGCCAAAATACAAGAACATGAGACAAAGTTTGGAAAATACATTAGGAGAGACGGTTTGATTAAAATATAATTCAACCGGCAATGACTCGATCAAGTACTCAAACCTAATATATCTCTTCCTTAAAAAGAAAAACCTAATATATCTCAAACAATTCGAAGCAACGTAAATTAAGAAATTAAAAAGGTCAATACTGTAACAAAGTATAGAGGACACACTCGTAACAGAAGTTAGCAAAGTTCAAGAGTCGGACTTCAATGTGTTCCCAATGTCAATGACAAATCTGTATTTGACATCAGCTTTCTGAAGGCGCTCCATGGCAGTGTTCACGTAATCCATTGGAATAACCTCAATGTCGGACGTAATGTTGTGTTCGGCTGCAAAATCAATCATTTCTTGCGTCTCCTTGATGCCTCCAATAAGACTACCACCCACTGTCTTCCTTCCTGTCAATCCAAAATTCTCATCAATACAACGATCTTCCGGGGGAAATGCATATACTAGCAGCCATAAGTAGAAGCTACGAACAAAAAACGTACAATAAAAAGAAAATATGAAAAGCAGAGCAAGCATATCAATGTCTCATGGTCATGGATTACTGTCTCCAATATTTCACATTGCACGAAACTTCGAATCCCCTAATTACACGCTTACCCATGATTAAAGGAAAGGCCGGTAGCTCAAGCGGCTTCTCTGGTGCACCAACCAAGACAAGCTTTCCATTTAACTTCAACAGGCCAATTAGGGGCACGAGAGGGTGCATTGCAGAGACCGTATCAATGATTCCATCCAATTTTCCCTGGGCAGCCTATAAAAATTGATTAATTATTGATGAAGTTAGAAACCAATTAATATCCAGCACAAATATTGTCATGGCTCAGTAAATTGTTAACATTGTTAGCAACTCTGTACGTACCTGCATCTCATCTTGGTCACTGCTGACCAAAAACGAATCCACACCAAGGCTTTCCAAAGCTTCTTTCTTCTTCTTTGGCGAGGTACTGATCACTGTCACCTTAGCCCCCATAGCTTTTGCAAACTTCACAGCCACATGGCCTAGCCCACCAAGGCCAACCACACCCACTTGCATACCAGGTTTATCAAGCCCATAAAATTTCATGGGGCTGTAGACGGTGATCCCTGAACATAGGAGAGGGGCACAAGCATCAAGTGGCAGATTGTCCGGAATACGGATCACAAAGTGCTCATCCGCGACCATGATATCAGAGTAGCCTCCATATGTGATGGTTCCATCATGGTACTTGAATCCATAGGTGAGGATCGATTTTGGGCAGTAATTCTCAAGGTTGTTTGCGCAGTTGTTGCACGAATGACAGGCTCCAACCATGCAGCCTACGCCAACCTTGTCTCCAACTTTGAAGTTTTCTACCTTGCTCCCCACCTCTGTCACTACACCCACAATCTCATGCCTGCACCATGCAGTTCAGTTAACATGATTTTAGTATGAATTTGGCAAAAAAGACTCGGAAGTCAAATCCATTCACTGTGTAGACATCGACAGATCAATATCAGCAGGTACACGGAAAAATGGCGCCGGTGAAGAAATGAGAGTCGTATTAATTACCAATATCATCGAATCAATGTTGTTTTCTTTTCAGGAAAATAAAAATAATTACTTTGTGCATCGAAAGCGATAAGTTTGTGATGAATTTGTTTTAGGCCACTCAGTTCCTATAAAAACATGCAAGGATTGCAAGAGAGCATACCCAGGGACGAGTGGGTAGGCGGTATTACCCCATTCATTCTTCACCATGTGAAGATCCGAGTGGCATATCCCACAATAAAGAACTCTGAACGTTACGTCCTTGTCTCCAGTTGCCCTGCGATTCAGAATATACAAAATAAGAATTTTTGCGATTTGATAATATGCTTGTTGTGGACATGAAAATGCTTTTGGCCAAGAACATTTGTCATGAGAAAATTATCCGATTTCGTCTATGTTTGGCTCCAACAAATTGATCATCCATGTAGATCAAGAAAGAGTACCTTCTAGTGAATTTGAAGGGAGAGAGGACCCCAGAATTATCTCTGGCTGCCCATCCAAAGGCTTTCCTAGGGTGCTCTTCCTCTGGTGACTTCGCCATTTCTATTCTGTCACACGTAGAAAGCAAGGAGGGAGAGATGTTAGAATGAGCGTGCAGTACTGATGAATCAATGATGTCGATAATATATAAAGCTGTTTGGAGTACCCGCAGGGTGGGGTGACGTATTCAGTGAGCTGATGTGAATGAGAGTAGAACCCGAGGACTTAAAACTCTACTGGCCATGAGAGGTCCTATTTGGTAGCTTTTTCTTTGATATCAATAAATTCATGCGTACAGGTGGACCTAATATGGTTCTGGAGTTACCACTTTTGCCGTATGGAAATTGAAAACATCAAAGTCCGATAATGTTTTGGTGTCAAAAAATTGCTGGCCGGTTTTGCTGGAATGAATTTGTCACTTTTCAGTTTGTGGTTGGAGTCGCCTTCATTTTTCATCAGAAAATGTCAATTATTTGTTCTGACCACCGACGTATAATTCTACGGACTTCCCGAGAGTTTCCTAGGTTAAAATATCACCTGTCAGGTCATTTCACCTGTTAGGCGTTGTCGTTTTAGCAGTTGGGCGCAAGGACGGCCCAATGGCAATCGTCGAGTTCATAAAAGTCCAATTCTTTTAAAAGAAAGTGAGATAATTATTAAAAAGATAATTTCTTTTTAGGTGGAATATTTATGCACCCCGCGATTCTACAATTAGTAGAGACTGCAAAGGCAAAGGACGTTTTAGAAGCTTTTTTATTTATTTATTTATTTATTTTGATATAATAGTGTAATACATTTTTATGTTAAACATAAATACCAAAAAGATTTATGTTTTCTTAGTTATATAATTATGCACTAACCATTGTAAGTTCTTTTGTTGATCTTCATTTAGTTTTTTCTCACTTACACTAACAATTCTTTTTTCTTATATAAACTTATATCGTTAATTTTTTTTATATTAATTAATCAAAAATAGTATTACTAGATGTTTTTATTTCTTTAAAGTCAGGATTTACAAACCCGTGTAGTTGTTGCATGTCAACCTCCTCCTCTAGGTCACCATGTAGGATAATGTTCTGAATGTCAAGTTGATACAAAGGCCATTTATTATTCACAACAATGAAGACTAATAGACGAATGGTAATTGATTTTACAATAGGACTAAATGTCTCTGTATAATCAAGACCGGCTTGCTGGTGCAAAATCCTTGGCCACAAGGTGAGCCTTGCGACGCTCCAAGGTTCCATCAGCATGCCTCTTAGTCTTAAGTATCCATTTGGACCCTAAGACATTTAGATTAGATGAGAGAGGGACAAAATCCCATGTTTGATTTTGGAGAAGAGCATGAAATCCGGTGGCCATTGCAGCATGCCACTCTGAGAACTTGGAAGCTTCAGTGTAGGAGGAAGGTTCCTCAAGAATGATAGAGGACTCACAGATAGTGAGAGAGAGGGAAGGTTTGGGAGGCGCCATGGGATGGTGCCATCAGATCGGAGAAGAGGACATGTATGTTTGCTTTTAAACGGGTTACCATAGGGCGAGTTGTTGAAAGCCGAAAGAGAAGAGACAAGAGATGCAGGTTGTCAGAGTGTAGAGGAAGATTCATTAAGGTTTGGGTTAGGAGAAGATGGCGACAAGGGAGATTGAGGAGAAGATGTAGAGGGGAAGGTCTAGACCCGAAGTTAATATAGGTGAGTTAGATGATATGGGCTCATTAATTGAGTAAGGGGAAGATCGGGCCTAGTGGGAGACAGATTTGAAGAAGAAATACGGGGCTAAGAGGAATAGTGGATTGTGCCAGATGTAGAAGAAAAAGGGAAGCAGGCCTCATTAAAGCAAACATCAAGTTAGATGTAGACCCGACCTGTTGGAATATGTAGACAATTGTATCCTTTATGATCTGGGCTATAGCCCATGAAGGCACATAGTTGAGAGCGAAAATCCATTTTCTGACGATTAAATGGATGTAAATTGGGGCAACACACAGAGCCAAAAATGCGCAAAAAGGAATAATCGAGGGAATGATGAAAGAGATCTTGGAAAGGTGAAATATTATAAGAATTGGTGTGGGCATACGATTGATAAGGAAAAAAGTAGTTTGAAAGGCCTCAATCCAATATTTGTCTGGAACTGAAGCATGGGTTAAAAGGGAAAGCTCAGTCTCAACAATGTGACGATGGCATCTCTCATCTCTATCATTTTAAGAATGAGAATATGGACAAGTGATACGGTGAGAAATGCCAAATGATTTAAGTAAAGCAGGTAGGGGACGAGACTCGCCTCCCCGATCAGATTGAGTAGAAATAACATTGGAAGAAAAAATGTTACCGCGTAATGAAGAAAAGCCAAAAAAATAAAATAGTAGGGATATCAGACTTAGTGTGAAGTGGAAAGAACCAAATATATTTAGTAAAATCATCTACAATTGAAAGACAAAACGATAACTAGCAGAGGATAGCATAGGCGCCAACCCCCAAACATCAAGAAATAAAAATTCAAAAGGCTTCTGTGAACGGGAAGGAGAAGGAAGATGAGGAAGAGCATGAGACTTGGCTTTAGAGCAAGGAGAAGAAGCTGTGCTAGTTGTGACTGGAAGTTGAAACCAACGGATGGTGAAGGAGGTGGTTCATGGAGAAGGGTGGCCTAGGCGTGAATGCCATATCTGCGGGGATGTTCTTTCACCAATCAAGGCCTGATGTGAGAGAAAAACAGTAGAGCAAGAAGGTGTGATGGGAGAAGAGGTATCAACATCCGAGGGAAGAACATAGAGGCCATTCCTAACAGGTCCCTTAAGGAGTACCTCCTGAGTATGCAGATCCTTCACAAAAAAGCCAAAGCAGTGAAACTCAAAATAGACATAATCATCTAAACAAAATTGATGCACAAATATTAAATTGCAAGTAATCAAAGGAACATTCAAAAGTTTTCGAAGAAAAAGTTTTCCAAAGGGTGTGTGAAGTTGAGCAGTGCCAATATTTTAAATAGGAAGAGAGAAGCCATCTCCAATGTTGATCTGGTCTATGCCATGATAAGGAGTAGAATCCGAATTGAGATTGGAGAAGTCTGCCGTGAAGTAATTTGTTGATGTCGTGTCTTGGAACCAATTGCTTAGATGTGATGTTGAAGTTGGAAGGGCTGTATAATGGGTAGTAAGATAGGGTGGTGCTGGGGCTTGGTAAGATTGATTAAAACAATGATATGATAAAGCTGTGTGACCAGATTTTTGACAGACTTGGCATATGGGTCTGTATTGGGTTGGTTTGAAAAGCATTTTGGACTTGAAAAGGAACCGCCATGGCCAGCACCACAACCTCGCCTCGGTTAGATGGAGTTGAGGATGGTCTGGTGGTGGTAGTGTGGGCTGCAAGAGGGCTACCTGAGAGCAGGGATTGTGTTTGATGGGTTCTCCACCTTTAGCCACTAAGCACTAAAAAAGCAAGCAAATATGATAGCACATAAAATGTTTGTCAAAAGGTCTCAATCAATCGTTTTTCATTTCAATTGTTTTCATTGCCATCAGTTTTTCCCACTACATTTGTACAATGACTCACAATATATATAGACCATAACAGGTGGCAACCCATTAATTCCAAATCACATGCCATCTAGTAATATTTCGATTATGTAAAATTCTTCTAGAGCCTTCTACCACAGTGCACATTATGCTTTTTGTTATTTAGCATCCAATGCCACGGCTGCACCTTTCTATTTTGCCTGTGAGTTGTTTTTCTAGATGCATCCTTTTGACCACAATGTTTTGAAGCAAAGGAAATGTGTGCCTTAATAAGCACTGTTGCAAGTCATGACAAGAGAACACAAACTAGCCACCCCCTCAGCTGTACACGGATTTGCCACCATCGCCTTTGCTCCAGCCGCAGTACACCACTGCACACAGCCACAACGATAACTCCATCTCCCTCATGTCCTCTATCCCTCCTCTATCTCTGTGTGCCCTACAAATTCTCATTCACAAATTCACCATTGTAAAGTACTCCTTCCCCATAGTGCATCGCCACTGTCAAACGCCAGGTTTGGTAACCCCGTTGCGTCTGTAAGCAGCCACTCGACCCTTCATCAGATTTTTCCTCTTTCCAACTGCTCTCTCTCTCTCTCTCTCTCCCTCTCTCTCTCTCTTCCCCTCTCTATTTCTTTCTCATAGTGCTTTTATTTTGCTGACCTTGTGACATTTTTCATAGTATAATTAGTAAGCCACCACCTCTGTCCGTGGGCGACACTGCCAATGTAGGTGAGTTTTTTTGTCCCTTATTTGGAGTTTCTGGTCTTGATGGTTTTCTGTCGTTCATTGTTCTTTCTTTTTCGAAATTTAAAATTTATGTTCATCTATTAGTGCCAGACTAATGGAGGCCGTGACATTGCATAACCCTGCTCGAAGTGTCTCCAAAGACGCCTCTAACACCCTAGACCAGTGTCGTTTTGCTCTCTAATTCCACTGCATCATCGCACGTGATTAGTTACAATATTCAGAATACTAGGCGCATTTTACATTATGAATATGAATGTTAGGAAATTGCTAGAATTTTAAATGAGTTATGTTTGAAAGGTATAATCTATAAATGGTGTTATTTCTTGTTGAGTTGTTGTTTGATATGTTAGAAGTCTCGAATTTGTAGAATTATGAGTAGAGGAGACTTTGATTGTACTGCTGTTTGGGTTGAGTTGTTGGCTGCCAGGTTTGAGAGTTGGACTGTTTGGATTGATAGGTGGCTATTTGGGTTGATGAGTATGGTTGTTTGGACTGTTATGTATGACTGTTTAGGCTAATAATTGTGGCTGTTTCAATTGTTGGAATGAGTTTATAAATAAAAGCAGGTTAGAGGGAAATGGTTAAGCAAATACGAGGAGTATGGGCTAATCTTTATGAGGTAGTAAATTTCTTTACATGTTGTGAGTAATTTATACATGCTGAATATGTAGCTTGGGTTGTGGGATCTTGTTAATGAAGTGGGTTTTGTGTTGGTTTGGGGTTCATTAGTAAAGTTAGTGGCATGCTTGTTCGGGATATTAACTTTTTAGTGAATGTTGTATAGTTTAGGTTGTGATACTGTTAAGCAAATATGTTTTATCTTTTGTGCTTCTAATTTTGATATATTTTGATGATGTTAATGTGTCGGTACCAATATTTCTATTTTGCTTTGATTTATGACCATTCAACATGATACAATAGTGACCTCTGGCCCTGCCACTGGATACAATCGAAGGCCTCACCACGAGATGTAATAGTGGTCTCTGTTTTGAGTGCATCACATTAATGACAAAATAGCAAAATATTCTGCTTGGCTAGCCGCAAACGTGCACAACCCTACTACGGTGGTTAAACATGGCATCTGTTCTAATATGATCCACTAATACGATATGATGATTTTCAGTTATATTATGCCAAAAGATTTTTGTATATGAATACTTCTGGAACTATCGATCTGATATTTTGATAACATGTTTTGTTCTATATTATGAAACTAAAAATGTTTTATTTTGCCTTCTGAAACTAAAAATATTTTGTTCTGCACTCTGTACTCTGTAAATGGTTAATGTTTACATACTAATATTTATTCTCCGAATTTCTGTTTACTGAGTTGATGATAACTCATTTCTCATCTCAACAATATTTTCAGATGTTTTAACTGATGATCAAGAATAGAAAATATGGGTAAGGCTATGTGAACACAGTGGATTATGTACAAAGAGATTACTTTGGCTATTAGAGAATTTTATTTAGTAGGTTTTTTTTTTTTGTGCACGGTTCATGACTTGGTTCTTTGGAAGACGTTTATTTTGAGATTTTGTGGTGTCTTAGATTAATTACACTGGAGTAATTGAATATCAAACATAATACAAGATTTATTTTGAGATATTACACGTTTGATCGGAACGCCATAACGAGTTGTAGGTTTCCAATATCAAACATTGATTTAAATTTGGTCCAAAAATCTTTGTAGAATTGTATATAAAACAGACAAGATCGACGCCAAAATACAAGAACATGAGACAAAGTTTGGAAAATACATTAGGAGAGACGGTTTTATTAAAATATAATTCAACCGGTAATGACTCAAATAAGTATTCAAACCTAATATATCTCTAACAATTCGAAGCAACGTAAATTTAGAAAATAAAAAGGTCTATCCTGTAACAAAGTATATAGGACAGTCGTAACAGAAGTCAGCAAAGTTCAAGAGTTGGACTTCAATGTGTTCCCAATGTCAATGACAAATCTGTATTTGACATCTGCTTTCTGAAGGCGCTCCATGGCAGTGTTCACGTAATCCATTGGAATAACCTCAATGTCGGATGTAATGTTGTGTTTGGCTGCAAAATCAATCATTTCTTGCGTCTCCTTGATGCCTCCAATAAGACTACCACCCACTGTCTTCCTTCCTGTCAATCCAAAATTCTCATCAATACAACGATCTTTCGGGGGAAATGCATACTAGCAACCATAGTTAGAAGCTACTAACAAAAACGTACAATAAAATGAAAATATGAAAAGCAGAGCAAGCATATCAATGTCTCATGGTCATGGATCACTGTCTCCAATATTTCACATTGCACGAAACTTCGAATCCCCTAATTACATGCTTACCCATGATTAAAGGAAAGACCGGTAGCTCAAGCGGCTTCTCTGGTGCACCAACCAAGACAAGCTTTCCATTTAACTTCAACAGGCCAATTAGAGGCACGAGAGGGTGCATTGCAGAGACCGTATCAATGATTCCATCCAATTTTCCCTGGGCAGCCTATAAAAATTGATTAATTATTGATGAAGTTAGAAACCAATTAATACCCAGCACAAATATTGTCTTGGCTCAGTAAATTGTTAACATTGTTAGCAACTCTGTATGTACCTGCATCTCATCTTGGTCACTGCTCACCAAAAATGAATCCGCACCAAGGCTTTCCAAGGCTTCTTTCTTCTTCTTTGGCGAGGTACTGATCACTGTCACCTTAGCCCCCATAGCTTTTGCAAACTTCACAGCCACATGGCCTAGCCCACCAAGGCCAACCACACCCACTTGCATACCAGGTTTATCAAGCCCATAAAATTTCAAGGGGCTGTAGACGGTGATCCCGGAACATAGGAGAGGAGCACAAGCATCAAGTGGCAGATTGTCCGGAATACGGATCACAAAGTGCTCGTCCGCGACCATGGTATCAGAGTAGCCTCCATATGTGATGGTTCCATCATGGTACTTGAATCCATAGGTGAGGATCGATTTTGGGCAGTAATTCTCAAGGTTGTTTGCGCAGTTGTTGCACGAATGACAGGCTCCAACCATGCAGCCTACGCCAACCTTGTCTCCAACTTTGAAGTTTTCTACCTTGCTCCCCACCTCTGTCACTACACCCACAATCTCATGCCTGCACCATGCAGTTCAGTTAACATGATTTTAGTATGAATTTGGCAAAAAAGACTCGGAAGTCAAATCCATTCACTGTGTAGACATCGACAGATCAATATCAGCAGGTACACGGAAAAATGGCGCCGGTGAAGAAATGAGAGTCGCATTAATTACCAATATCATCGAATCAATGTTGTTTCCTTTTCAGGAAAATAAAAATAATTACTTTGTGCATCGAAAGCGATAAGTTTGTGATGAATTTGTTTTAGGCCACTCAGTTCCTATAAAAACATGCAAGGATTGCCAGAGAGCATACCCAGGGACGAGTGGGTAGGCGGTATTACCCCATTCATTCTTCACCATGTGAAGATCCGAGTGGCATATCCCACAATAAAGAACTCTGAACGTTACGTCCTTGTCTCCAGTTGCCCTGCGATTCAGAATATACAAAATAAGAATTTTTGCGATTTGATAATATGCCTGTTGTGGACATGAAAATGCTTTTGGCAAAGAACATTTGTCATGAGAAAATTATCCGATTTCGTCTATGTTTGGCTCCAACAAATTGATCATGCATGTAGATCAAGAAAGAGTACCTTCTAGAGAATTTGAAGGGAGAGAGGACCCCAGTAGTATCTCTGGCTGCCCATCCAAAGGCTTTCCTAGGGTGCTCTTCCTCTGGTGACTTCGCCATTTCTATTGATCTGTCACACGTAGAAAGCAAGTAGAGAGCTAGAGATATGTTAGAATGAGGGTGCAGTACTGATGATGTCGATCATATATAGGCAGTGGAAGGGGTTTAAAGCTATTTGGTGTACCCGCGTGGGGGGGTGGATGACGTATTCAGTGAGCTAACGTGAAAGACAGTAGAACTCGGAAACTTAAAACCTTACTGGCCACGAGAAGTCCTATTTGGTAGCTTTTTCTTTGATATCAAGAAATTCATGCATACTGGTGGACCCCATATCTAATATGGTTCTGGAGTTATCATTTTTGCCGTACGATAATCATGTTTTGGTATGGCCGGTTTTGCTGGAATGAATTTGTCACTTTTCGGCTTAGGCTGGGTTTGGGCGATGGAAATGGATTTTCTACGCAACCTCTTACTAGTCACTTACTTTTTATACTTCATATTTTTTAATATATTTTAATATTTTTTTTGAATTTATTTTTTAAAAATATTTCAAATTTTTTATTCACTATTTATATAAAAATTATTTAATAAAAAAAATTTAAAAAAAAATAAAGTGTGGAGTGTAGATAAATAGTGAGAGATTGGAAAGATTTTTTGTTTCAAATATCAGAAATTCCAAACTCTCTTTATACTATTTGTATTGTCAGAGAACATGTGCTACAATTGTTGTTTACTTTTAACACCTTACGCATTAATAACTATGGCCGAATCTCTCTCCCTCTCATCTGCTTTTAATACCTTACGCAATTAATAATTATAAATAAAAAAAATTATTATAATATTTATCATAATTATATATAGATAAAAAATAAAATTATTAAAATATTTATCACAATTATATGTAGAAATAAAATAAAATCATTATAATATTTATCACTATTATATATAGATAAAAAAATTACTATAATATTTATCATTATTATATATATATATATATTATAATATTTATCACTATTATATATAAATAAAATAAAATCACGATAATATTTATCATTATTATATATAAATAAAATAAAATTACTATAATATTTATCACTATTATATATATAAAATAAAATAAAATCACTATAATATTTATCATTATTATATATAAAAAAAATCATCATTTCATCATCATTAAAAAAAATCAATCATTAATGGGATCCACACATTTTTCAACTACTTATCCAAAAGTCAACAACTCATCATATTTCATATATCCAAATAACTCAAAACACTCTCAATGGGACCCGCAAACTCATTCCAATCTCTACTCACAACACTTCTCAACACTACTCGCTATTCAAACTAGACCTTAGTCGCAGGCCGCTATGTGTCGGTCACCGGCCACGCAGGTACGCTGCATGCGGCTCCATTTGCAACAGAAAATCTCAATTATTTGTTCTATAATTCTACGCACTTCCGAGAGAGATTCCTAGCTTAAAATATCAACAGTCAGGTCAGTATGTGTTTCATCGTGGTGTTGTACCTAGATATTACAAGTTAGCAGCTAGGCGCCAGGACGGCCCAATGCAATCGCCGAGTTCAAAAAAGTCAATTCTTTTAAAAGAAAATGAGATTATTATTAAAAAGATAAATTTTTTTTATTTGGATCTTGAATTTATTTATTTTTTTATAAAAATTGTACGATATTTATATATTTTATGATTGTAAATATTATTTATCTATAATTAATAGAGACGGACAAAGGCAAAGGACATTTTAAAAGGTTTTTTATTTATTTATTTTGATATAATAGTGTAATAAATTTTTATGTTAAACATAAATACCAAAAATTTTTACGTTTTCTTAGTTATATAATAATGCACTAACCATTGTAAGTTCTTTTGTTGATCTTCATTTAGTTTTTTTCTCAATTAGGCTAACTATTCTTTTCTCTTACATAAACTTATAACGTTAATTATATTTTATATTAATTCATCAAAAATAGTATTACTAGATGTTTTTATTTCTTTAAAGTCTTTTTATATTTTTTAGAAAATCTCTTCTTGGGGGGCCTTGTAATTAATATTATTTTCTAAATAATTAAAATATCAATATTATTTCTTAGAGGATTTAAGGGCTTTTATTTCTTAATAAAAGACCATTAGTAATTTTCTTTTTAAGAAGTTTTGGGGGGTGTGGGTGGACTTAGGCAATTGCCTAACTTGCTTAAGCCTTGTCGCTGATTTGGCTGAACTTGAATATGTGTTAGTTTTAGGGTTATTTCTTCTTCTTCCTTTTTTTGATACATGGGGAGAGAGATTCAATCCTTAGTTCTCTTAGTAAGGAACCAAGATGTTGCTAATTGATTCAAAGGATCTTAACAGTTTTAGGATTATTTATGAGAGTTTGGATTGCATACCATCAATATAATTTTTTAGAGGATTTAAGCGCTTTTATTTCTTAATATAAGGCCATTAATAATTTTCTATTTAATAAGTTTTGGGGTGGTGTGGGGCCCTTGGGCAATTACCTAACTTGCTTAAGCCTTGCCACTAATTTGGCTGAACTTGTAAGCGGTGTGTTAATTTTAGGGTTATTTCTAAGAGTTAGGATTGCATACCATCAATATTACTTTCTTAGAAGATTTAAGAGATTTTATTTCTTCATATAAGGCCATTAATGATTTTCTTTTTAAGAAGTTAATTTGGGTGGTGTGGGTGGCCTAGGCAATTGACTAACTTGCTTAATCCGTGCCCTTGATTTGACTGAACTTTGTACCCGGTGTGTCAGTTTTAGGATGATTTATGATAGTTCCGTTTGGGTATCATCATCTCTACACACTATATATCATATTTATTTTTATATTTTTATTTTTATTTTTATTTCACTCTTCTTAAACTAATTGATTTCTTCTACTTTTCATATATACACCACACATTTAATAAGAGAAAAAAAATTAAAAAATAATTATATGTAGTATATAGTATGAGAATAATGAGTAAAATTTTTCATAAGAAAAACGGGTGATCTCTCAAGAAGTAATTGCATTTTTAAGTTCCATTTATAATTAAAATACCTCTAAAAATAACTATTGCTTTATATAAACCAAAATAAAAATAAATAAATGTGCAAAAATTTACACAAAAGTAAATTTATAAACAAATATAGATTGATGCGATTCGTTAGATTGTATAACTATTTTTATTATAAAATATTTCTAAGAAATTATAAAAAAAATAATATCAATTTATAAATTTATTTTTATATAATCCGTATCACTTTTCAAATAAAAATGCTAAACTATCATGTATCTTATATATTAAAAGCGCCTATGCATATGAACAATAATAAATAGAATTTTTGTTTGACACTTTCTATTCCACATATACCCCTATGTAACTAACTATTATTATAATTGTGCCCTTTTAGGTCTTCAGTTTGACAGAAAAGTACATAAATAACTTACTATAATTACAAAGATTGCCATTAAAAATCCTTTGCCATGTAGTATCTTCTAAAGGTTTTGAACTCTTTTAGGGTATTGACAAAAATGACCCTAACTCTTTTAGCTGGGTTGGCGTGCGTGCAATATGACAGTCACGTAAGCTCGTACGTATATATATACTAGGTAGGCACAATTATTTTTGGAAAATGTTAGCCTTCCTGCTGGCCCTTGTCGGAAATTTTTGTTTATATTTATATTTATTTGATAATTAAAGAAATATTTTTTAATGATGCTGTCTATTTTTTAAAAAATATATATTAAAAAATATTAAAACATGCATGTGAAAAAAAAAATAAAAACATGAAATACACTAGTAGGAGTCCTCAACAAAGCAGCAGTGGCTGTAGAGCCACTTTTTTTTTTTTTTTTTTGAAAAATTGCAGCCAGTGAATAGTATGTCTTGTTAGTAATGACTTTAGCTGTATTATCATGTACATATTCATAGAGAAAAGTCTAAATTAAATTAGAAACAGCTAACTATCGAGCATATAATTATGAATATCATGTGGTGACGATCAAATCATGCAGCTAGCTAGCTAGCATGCACGTAATTGGTGAGTGAAACCAAACTATTCATTTCATATTACATTTTTATTTGATCTCTATCTTTTTCACGTTTTTATCCTTTCTACCATGTAGATCGCCATTTGCAGCATCAATCAATTTATTAATCCAACCTATACTACACGACTCACTAATCTTATTTCCATCCGACACTTTTATTGAATAAACAAATTTGGATTCGTCAACTTTTAGTATCTACATACCGTACGACATTATATGCATGCTGCCATGCATGTATTGGACAATTATATTTGATTGTAACTTCAACATGCATTATTCTTTTATTTTTTTGCTTATAAACTTGATAATATTTGTGTAAAAAGTTGTGTTTATAAACTTGGTGATTTTAGATATGCAACTCTTATGAGCTTGTCAATTAAATGGTAATTTTGTATGTTGACCCATTTATATAAGTAATGGTGTTTTTAATTAGATGTTGTTCAGAATCTGCTTTTAAAGAGTTTTTATTTAATTAATGAATTGTTATTCTTGTATGTTTTGCAAAGAGATTTTATTTTTGTATAGATTTTTTTTTCTTCCTATTGGACGCTATGTACAAGAGGCACACGTGCCTTATACGTAGCCTCCTTTCTAGTGATTCAAGGCACGTAGCCTCCTTACTAGTGATTCTTATATATGCTAAACTTTTCAAATCACTTTCCATATGACATAAGTGCTTCGAAACGAGATAAAGACGAACAATGCGCAAAGAACAACCAAGTTAAGCATGCATTACACGAGACAACTGTTCAAAGCCTCTCTGATAGGACAAAATATTAGGTATCTTCTTCAAAATACAATGCATCGCAAAGTAAAAAGCAAATGCTTTATATGAAAATTTTTATAAACATGTTCTTCTTGAGGCTTAAAAAAGTCATGGTGGGCCGAATCATTAAAGATAGTTGAAGAAAACTTTTGTGAGAGGGTTTTAGTGAGTAAAATTGTTGTCTGACCAAGGTTGCGGATTATGGTGTGAAGAGTCCAATTTGAGTGAGTTGTGGTTGGTCACGATCCATTCATTTAATTTTTAGTTGAACATGAGTCCAGTTTGATCTTATTATGGATTTATATTTTATATTGAAGAATAGTTCATTTATTTTTTAAACAAATTGTTGGGTTATGGAGCCTGAATGGTTTTATGAGCTGAAAAAGTGCAGAAAAATTGTATTCGCTCGACTTGGCACTTGAACGAAATCTAGGCAGCGAGTTCACTCGAGACGCACTTGATGATTAGCTCAAGCGAATGTCGGAAAGAGAGTTCGTTGAGGCTTGCTTGACAAACTGCTCGAGCCAATGTTGATTGGTTATTCACTCACAGAATGCCCGACACCTGCTCGAGCGAAGAATCTTTTTTTTGTCAAATTAGAGTTTCAAGTGCCATACACTACAAATATGTTATGTTTATGTTTAGAAGGTACCATATTGAATTGAAAGGAATAGAAAAGCTATAGAGCAATATTGTGAGAGAGAAAAAGCCCTAGAGAGAGAGAGAGAGAGTTGAGATTTGTATGGGTAGAATGAAGCTTTTGTAATTCACTATGTGTGATTGTAATCTTCTCTAGAATAAAATCTCCTACAGCTCTATCAACGTAGACACGTTTCCAAACCACACTAAATCTTCTCCTGTCTCGTTATCCTTGTGTGTGGGCTTGGTGTTTTTCACAACAATCGGTATCAAAGCTTTAAGGTTGGAGTTCGGGGTTGAATGATGGCTGGAGAAGCTGTGAAGGTTGGAATCAAGACGTTCAATGGTACAGACTTTGGTTATTGGAGGATGCAGATCGATGATTATCTCTATTGGAAAAGATTTTACCTTCCTTTGTTGGGATAGAACTTGGAGAGCATGGACGATGCTAAATGGAATTTATTGGATCGATAGATTCTGGAAGTTATTCGACTCACCCTAACCAAATCGTGCACAACATTATTAAGTAGAGAACCACGTCAGATCTAATGGCGACTTTGTTAAGTATGTATGAAAAACTATTAGCGAAGAACAAAGTGCATCTGATGAAAAAACTGTTCAATCTAAGAATGACATAAGGTACGTTTGTGGCCCAACATATGAATGACTTTAATACAATCACATATCAATTGTCTTCTATAGAGATTGAATTTGATAATGAGATTAGAGTGTTAATCTATTGGTATCGTTGTCAAATAATTGGGAGGCCATGAGGATGACTAGAAGCAATTCAACTGGCAAGATGAAATTGAATTACGATAAGGTACTTGATATAATCCTTGCTAAAGAGGTACGAAGGAAAGAACTTGGGAAGTTTTCTGGTATAGGTTCTACCCTGAGTGTTAAAGATCAGGGCAAGGGACATAAAGGTCCTTGTACAGGAGCAAGTCGAGATCTTAGCAACACATCACTTGCAGAAATTGTTGCAACTGGGCCACATCAAAATAGACAATCGGAATTAGAAATAGATTGAGGATGACGCTGCGAACATGGCGGCTGAAGAAAGACATGACTCTCTATTTCTTGCAGTGCACGGTCTGGTTGATGATTGTGTGTTGGATTCAAGTGTTTTGTTCCATAGCACCTGTGATTTTGGACAGATGTACACGGCTAATAAAGACAGACACTTTTTGATCTGAAGAAAAGTTCAATATCTGTGGGATAGCTTCACGACAGTTGTCATACAGTAGTGTTTTTTGAAAGAGTATGGATGTCACGAAGGGTGTAGTGGTCTTGCTGTGGTAAGAGAACTAGCACTTTGTATTTGATATCAGGTTCCAGTGATGTACAAGAAAATACATGAGTGCAACAAATCAAGTTTGATTTCACGAATCAGATGGGGAAGCAAAATGGAGTCAATTTTGTTGTTCCTCATGTAAGCATATGGAAATCTCTCGAGACTATGGTGCAAAGCAATGAGAGACGGGGACAAAGCATCTAGTGTTACAGGGATGTCTACACCTACAGATAATGCTCGTAGAGCTTTCAGGATAACCAGACCTCCATGGTGGTCACCTACCTTAAAGTATATCTTGTTGACAAAAGGTGGTGAACCATGGTATGTGAAATATTGCGAGACAGGAGATCTAGCAAGTGGGAGTTAGCTGATAAGAAGTTGACTAGACTTCCAGGGAGGAAGCTAAGATTACATAAGAAATGGGCACATTAATTGAAGCTAGAACATGTTAGCAGTAGAAAGTGGGATCAGTTGCCCATATCAAAGAAAGGGACGTCAACAGTGAGTTCACTGATGTTTGCCATGGTCGATTTAAGATCGGATATTTCCATTGTAGTGGAAGTTATGAGTCGCCCAGTAGATGTGCTAAATGAGGATGATGTACGTGATAGACTAGAGTCGAGTTTGACTTCAATTCGTCTTCTGACTTGAAGACGGGAGATGCAGAGGTGATAGGACTTGTGTTGGAGACAATGATTGTCATGTGGAGAATCAGTCTCCAAGTAGGAGATTGTTGGGTTATTGAGCTTGATTGGTTTTGTGAGTTGAAAAAGTGTGGACAGATTGTTTGCTCGACTATTGCTTAACTTGGCACTCGAGCAAAGCTCAAGCAGAGAACTGACTCGAGGTACACTCGATGGTAGCTCGAGCAAATGTCAGACAGAGAGTTTACTCAAGACTTGCTCGATAGACTGCTTGAGCCAATATTGCATTGGTTGTTCACCCAAGCTCACTCTCCGCATGCTCAACACTCGTTTGAGCGAAGAATCCTATTTTTTCCAAATTAGAGTTTCCAGCACTGTACACTATAATTATGGTGTAGAGCAATACTGAGAGAGAGAGTTGAGATTTGTGTGAGTGGAGCTCTTGTAAATCACCGTGTATGATTGTAATCTCCTCAATAATCAAATTCCCTGCAGCTTTGTAGATTTATGCACGTTGCCGAACCACGTTAAATTATGTGTTGTGTATATGTATTTGATTCTTGTGTTTCTACAACTATTTCACTGTGTCTCGTTATTGTTGTGTATGTGTATTGTATTTTTCATTACACAAATTTGAGTTTTTCCAGGCTATTTATTTAATTATGATAAAATAGATTATTTATATAATATATGATAAACTGACTGTGTATGAATTTTTCCACACTTTTGATTTGGTAAGAATTTTCCATATATTTTTATATATATATATATATATATATAATATTTTTATAGGTTTAAAAAACATATATTGAATTAAAAACATAATTTTCACTTATTTTTCAAACACTTAGAGACTTGTATTTTTGGAAAACTTTGCTTTTAACAACAATATTAGAACCCTGAAATGGTAGCACATGAAGTTCAACATAAGTGGGCATTGACACCTTGAGAATGGAGGTGGTAAATGATTCTTTGTTTGGATCATTGATGTCGTGTTTCATAGCCCAAGAAATTGCACAGTAGCCAAACTCATCGAACCTGCAGCTGAGAAGGAGAACAGGCTCCAGGGACGTCCGAAGTGACTCCGATGTCAAAGTCAGTAGTGAATACTAGAGTGATGAAGAGAACTACGTTAACTAGAAGAGTTGTAAGGGTTCAAAGAGCCTTCTCGTGGGGGGAATGGCTCTTACTTATACCTGGTTTATACTCAACTGTCGAGGGAGATCGTGGGGTGTCAGGCCGTGCCTAGGTCAAACATGTTTCTAGGCTCCTACCATGGCATGGTATCAAGTCAAGGCCAAGCTATCATATGGTATCTCTAGTAACACATTGTTGCGTACTGGGTTCCCTGGCTTACAACGTGTCTAGCACCTAGCATGCCCGCGATCGGGTCACCTGTCCAGCTTGCCTCATAGTTGCAATGCCGCCCGTCAGCCTCTTGGGGTCACTTGTCCGGCTCTCATCAGTTTGAGTTCTTGAGGCCACCTGTGCATTCAATGAGTGTGTTCCTTGGTTCCCGTGACTCTTTCATCTTTACTCTTCAACGATCAACTTGTCAATTGTGTTTTTGAGGCCACTTGCAATTCAATGAATGCTTCTCCTCAATTTGAGTTATAAACGACTGATTAGACGTGCCAGCGCCACATTCTCCATGTCCAGGTACCTCATTGGTCCATGCCCCCCACGCATCTAACTCGATGGCTCCCGCCAGTGCCATTTGGGATTCGCGAGGCATTCCACTAGCATCATCACTATCGAGCGAAATGTTTCCCAAGGCGTTTCCTGCGTGCTTTCCTCCTTCCTCACCTATATAAAGCTCCCTTCTACCTCCCACTTCCTCCATTTCTGCCTTCCTCGAGCCTCTCCCTTCTCTCAACCGGTTCCCCTGCTGTCATGTCTTCCTCCCTTCCCCAGCTTTCTACTTCCCTCCTCACAATGCCCCTTTGTCTTCTCCACGACGCAACCTTCTTCTTCCAAGCTTTCTACTTCCAACCCACGACTTTATCTTCCCTCTTCACAGTGCCCCTTCGTCATCTCGATGTCACAGCGTTCATGGTCATGGCCCCTAAAGCACCTTCCGATACTGTCACCCCTTATTTCGTGAGGAAACACTAGGTTTCGTTGATCACCGGTGCAGATCTCAAGGCATTTCGAGCCAAATACAACATTCCCTCCTCTATCGTTTTGGAGATTCCTTGAGAGATCGAGCACACTATGAACTCTGACGGCACGGCGTCTCGGGTGGCCCTCTTCCCATTGATGTTTGCTAACGGTATTCGCCTCCCGTTCTAGTTCCCCGTTCATGAGGTTCTCAACTACCTTGGGTTGGCCTTGACTTAGCTCCATCGCAACGCATGGCGGCTCTTAGGTGTCCAGCTGAGTCATCTTTTGGAGAGCCCTTAGTGGGACTATTGAGGAGTACCCCGACTTGACAGCTCAGAAATTTTTGTCGATGTACCATATCAACTACCAATCGGGGAACATATGCAATTTCTAGGCTCAGACTCCCAGTTGGAAGATCGCTTCGCTCGAATAGCACCATTCGAGCATCAGGGAGTGGTCCCGAAAAAATTTTTGTGGCGGGCTTAGCTTGGGAATTCCCCGAGGGGGAGGTGGCCCACAAGGAATACCCCACTCAGGCGGTCTGGGGGTTTCTTCCTTCTTCGTAGAGTTTGGGACTCACACTGAACCGGAGGGAGGATGCCAGCCTAGAAATAGTGATGGCTTGGGTGAGGGCTCATCTTGAGGAGTCATAGACTGACCTGGCTTTCTCTGATGAGAACATTAGGCGCTACCTGCCTACACCCAATCATTCGTACGCGATAGGTAGGAACTTCTTGGGTGAAGTTCCTTCTCCCGGGGGTAGAAGCATGCCTCAAGCTCCTCTGGCGGCCAAGGGAAATGGCTAAAGGTGCATCACATTCCGCCCTGAAAAAGTCCGAGTAGTGAGGCCAGAGGCTCTTCTTCTTTTGGGGGTTGTCAGGATCCGTGTGCCCAGAGATTCCAGTTCCTTCAACGTGGGGGAGCACCACCTCATTTCCAAGCGGTTCATGCCTCGCTGCTGGGCCTCTTTCTTCTTCGAAAACTCCCCAACCTGCTTCTGCTGGGTCCTTCCACACCCGTTATTTCTTTCTGAGGTAGAAGTGGAGGGACGCGACCTTCAGGCGGCTTTCTTTAATTCCTTCGCACATCCTCCCCCCTTGTGAGCCTAGACAATCTGAGCCGTTCATGTCTTTCAAAGACACTCTAGGGAAAGAGACAATCCAAGAGGTTCCAGAGTCGACCTCGAAGACTGGGCACCGAGAAGAAGAGCAGAGTCCCTCTGAGACTGCGAGTGAAGAAGGAGAAAGGGGAGGAGAGGACTATGCTTAAAGGGATCTCCAGTTCTTCTTCCAAGCAGGAGAAGAAGAAGAAGAAGAAGAAAGGGAGGTAGAAGGAAAAGGAGAAAGGGAAGAAGAGCAAGGAGGATAGGGAAGACGTCCCTTCTACCTCGAGTGGGAACCCAGAGGGGGTTACCAGGTCCGCCTTTCCCCACACCAGGGCTAATTATGGGGGAGGTTCCAGGGATTCCCCCTTCGTCGTGGTGTCGAGCGATGACGATGACTCCGAGGCCTCATCCCCGATCGCATCTGGACTATGCATTGACAGTTGGAGGTCGCTCCCGGACTTTTCCTAGCAATTGGCATTTGTTGACCCTTTCTCTTCCGTCGGGGTCAGGGGGAGGCAGGCCCCGACCTTGAACCTTGACAAGGCTCATGTTGCTGCCACCAAGTGGGCAGCCCAGATCTTACGACCCTTCTTGGCCCAAGTAGGCCTTTCCTTCACTCTGCTTATTTTGTTGAGTCCTCTCGCCCCCTTACCTCGATGCCTCTAATTGATCTTTTCCTTGTAGGCCACAAATCAAATTGCCGCAACGATTAGGGAGGAGCTGGGGGAGCTAGACGAGGCCAATCGGGAGCTCTGGAGCTCCGGATGTTGGGCCGCTTCGGGTACTTCAAGATGAAGCAAGCAGCTCGAAAGATCAAGGAGCTCAAGACAGAGCAGAGAGGGCTGATCAAAGATGTGGAGTACATGAAGGAGAAAAATGAACTATTGGAGAAGACCACTGATTACACCCAAAACATAACGCGGTAGTTGTAGCACAGTTTTGAGGTGTCGATTCTACAGGGAAACAGATTAAAGAAAATACAACAAATAATGAAAACAAATTAAAGGAAAATATTAAATGATCAATAAAAGATGTTGGTTTTGAATGCAATTTAACAAATAAAATTACAAAGATAAAAATAAGGATCACTCAAATTATAAATAGTAAAGCATCGGGAGTTCCTTGCACAAATCGGGTATTTATGTTTATTCTTGATTCAGTGAATTACTCAATTGAGAATTCATCACCCAGAGTCCTCAATTGGAAGATATAGAATTACAAACCATTTTAGTCGAAAGATAACACTTTGATAAATCATTCTCTACTTTTTAAAGCTCTGTAAATTATCATCCAATTGATAAAACCCAGCGACGACAATATACCCGGAGGCAATATTGCAGCAAAGAATTAAATCAATAAAGACAATGAATTAATCCAAACATAATCAAGGATCTTACCATTCTATAGAAAAAACATGACTGAATTTATGAAAGGATTCAATTCCAAAATTATTTGGAGATAAAAAAAAATACTATTGATAATTAGAGAATGATAAATAAGAGTTTGTATTAATAAAGAACAATCACATAAATAAAAAATAAACTAAAAACACTCTCAATTGTGCAAGTTCATCCCTAGCTCTACTTGGACTTAACAGTCTACAAACACAACAAAGAAAACTCTAGAATTAGTTCCCTACAATCTCATTCTTTGCTTTGTTCGTTGCAAGCCCTTTTATAGGCTTCAAATAGCACTGCAAATAAGCGTTGCTTAGCTGCCAGGTCCTGATGTTTCCCACTGCCAAAAGCTCCCCACATGCATGTGCCGTGCATTTCTCTCCTTTTTTTCTTTCTTTTCTTTTCATTGCTTTCGGCGTCACATGCATGTTGTATTATTTTAGTTTTCTGTCTTCACTTCTGTGAGCTTTCTTCCTTCTTTCCCACCATCTTTCTTTTCTTTTCTTTTCTTTTTGATTCTATCTCTTGTTTGCCGCAACCAACATGCATGGGTTTTAAAAACCAAATTAATGCCAACAAATTCTTCTTGTCTTCCACTGATCAACTTCGGCTTTTATCTTTTTTTTTTTTCTCAAATCAAAAAGCATCGCATGCTGCCACTTCCACTGATAGCCGAAAGCCCATTGCCGAAAGTTTATAGCCCTTTCCAGCTTTTTGGTTTTCACATTTTCTACATATGTGAGTTCCAGCGTACGTGAATGCCAACCAACCCAGTGAAACCGAGGCTTCTTCCACATGGATCTGCTGGTCCGAACGCACCGCGTGTAGGTTGGTGCTGCATAAGAGGTTGCGTGAACTACCATGGATGTTAATCGGGTCGTGCGTGCTAGGCTTCACTGGGTGGTGGAGGCTTGATCTCCGGCATCCTACGTTGCTGCTAGAGGAGGTTACACGGCGGCTCTCGATGATGCTGAGCAGCGAGGGTGCAACTGGGTTGAACCGCTGATCCGAACGTGCATGGTGTGAGGTTCGTCCAGGTGCAACGTGGTGGCTTCGGAGGAGACTGGTCAGCCCAGGCAATCGGTTCTTGGCCGCGTTTGGAGGTGGTCATGCTGGAATGGTGGTTCCATGGAGAAGCCTGAACGCATGCATGGAGTCTGTGTGCAGCTGGACGGAGGTTGAAGATGACGAAAATGACTTGTCGTTTTCGTCTATTGACTAAACGACAAGTCGTTTAGAACAGAGGGGCTCTTAAATTTGACAGATACAATGACATGTCGTTTTAGTCCGTGGACTAAACGACACATCGTTTTGCAGAAAGCCAAATACAATTATAACCTAAAACAACATGTCGTTTTGGCTTGTTGACCAAACGACATGTCGTTTAGCCTGCGCAGAAAATTAAAAATAAAATAAAATAAAATAAAAATAAAATAAAATAAAATAAAATGAAACAAAATAAAATAAAACATGCAGAATAAATAATAATTAAATAAAAAAACTAGAAAAAGAAAATAAATAATTAAATAAAAATAAAACAAAACTAGACTAAAATATTAAAAGTGTGTTGTGCATGTGAGGAAACAAAATCAAATTAAATCACAAGTTATAAAAATAAGCATAAACTATGTTTTTAATCAATTTAGATCACAATTTGGATTTATTGCCTCTTAATAATTTTTTCATCTAAAATTAATGATAAAATAATTAAATAATTAAAAATATATTGATTTTAAATGTATAAAATATGCAATAATGCAGTTCAATCAACCACCGAGAGGCCTAAGTAGAAGAAGAAGGTTCTTAAACGTGTACTGCACGAAGTGAAGGAAAACATCCACCAATGGTCGTTGTCTCATGATCTCCTCGAAGAGGCCCACGTTGAGGTCAAGTAGAACTTGGTTGCTCGAGAGGCAGAGCTGAAGGCTACTTGGGATAAGTCAGAGGAGTCTCAACGGGGTCTGGCCTCGGCCGCCAGGCTACATTCAAAGTTGTTGTTCAGGCACTTCAAGCTCACCCAGGAGGCCCAACACCTAAAGGGGAAAATGTGACAAGCGAAGGCACACTCGATGAACTCTAAGAGTCAGGGACCCAGAAGAACCTTGAACTCCTAGCCTGCAACATTGAGATTATCGGTTTGAAGTCTCATTTGGATAACATCGCCCAAAGTTCTAAGGAGATCAGATCCTAGATCGCTAATGTCAATGTTATACGGGCACAGCTTGTTTTTACAGCTACCAGGAGGGTCTCGAGCGGATGCACAAACACCTGCTGTAAAACCCCAGGCTGGACCTACACACTGGCCTCCCTTCTTCCGAGCGCCTAAGTGCAAGCTTATGTCAAGAACTTCGGGAAGCCAGGTTATCCTGCGTATCCCCGTGGGCGTTCCTCCGCCTCCTCCTCCCTAGTGATAGGCTTGGGCTTTTTTGCTTTGTAGGACCTTTGTATAGCACCTTTTTGTTTTTGTTTTTGTAAGGGTTATACATGGTTGATGAAACGAAAATATGTTTTTTCTTTCTGATTGCTTGCCTTTTGTCTTTTCTTCAGATTTTGAGGCTTGACCCCATGAGCTTCAAGACTCGGTTTCTTTACCAAAGCACCTGGCCTTAATGAGGCCTTAACGAAGGCTTGGGACTGATGCCCGGCCCCATTGCCAGTCTAAGGACTTGGCCTTACCCTACAGCGAGTCTAAGACTCGACTTCTTTGCTAGTCTAAGGACTCATCTTTGTTGGACGAGGAGTCAGCATCAAGTCTAAGAACTTGGCATTTACCCGCAACGAAACTAGGGACTTGACTTCTTTGAGAGTCTAGGGACTCGACTTTGTTGAACAAGGGGTCAGCATCAAGTCTATGGTCTTGACTTTACCCCGTAGCGAGTCTAGAGACTTTGTTGGATGGGAGGTCGATGAGTCTAGAGACTTGGTGTAACCCACAACAAGTCTAGGGGCTCGACTTCTTTGCGAGTATAGGGACTCAGCTTTGTCAGATAGGGGGTCGGCATCAAGTCTAAGGACTTAGCCTTACCCCACAGCAAGTCTAGGGACTCGACTTCTTTGTGAGTTTAGGGACTCACCTTTGTTGGATGAGGGTCGGCGAGTCTAGAGACTTTACCTTACCCCACTACGAGTTTAGGGACTCGACTTCTTTGGTCGCAAGGCCTCGAGAAGAGCTCAGGATCTTATGCCCGACCTCAACCCCACAGCGAGTCTAGGGACTCGGCTTTGTTGAATGGGGGGTCAACATTAAGGCTAGAGACTCAACTTCTTTTCGAGTCTAGGAACTCAACTTTGTTGGTTGGAAGGTCGACGAGTCTAAAGACTTGGCCTTACTTAGCAGTGAGTCTAGAGACTTCACTTTTTTGGTCGGGAGGCCTCGACAAGGGCTCAGGATCTGATGCCTAACCTTAACCCCACGGCGAGTCTAGGGACTTGGCTTTGTTGAATGGGGGGTCGGCATCAAGTTTAGGGACTTAGCCTTACCTTGCAGTGAGTTTAGGGACTCGACTTCTTTAATTCCAAGCTTAGACAACAAAAAATTTGAGATAAACATCCAGGTATTCTCATTCATCAAATAAGTTTATAGTCATTCATACAAGATGTTGACTTATTTTCCTACACATAGTACTTCTTCAAATGTTCAGCATTCCAGGGTAGGGGAGCTTATGCCCCTGGCTGTCCTTCAGGTTATAGGAACCGGGTCGACTGCTTGTGGTTACTACATACGGGCCTTCCCATCATGGTCCCAGTTTTCCTTCTTCCTGGGTGGTTACTCAGGTCTATCGTAGCACCAAGTCACCCACCTTGAAGGAGCACGACTTGACTTGTTTGTTGAAGTATTGTTCTGTCTTTCGCTTGTTACTTGTTACTTGCCGTTCGCATAGCCACCTCTTCCCTTCTTTCTTTCAGAAGATCCAATCTCTCAGCTAGCCTTTCATTGTTGGTGTCTTTATCAAAGTGTTGGACGCAAAAAGTGGGCATTTCGACTTCCATGAGAATTACTACTTCACTCCCATAAGTGCGGGCAAAGGGCTTCTCCCTAGTTGGAGTCTGGACAATCATTCGGTATGCCCATAATACACTTGGGAGTTCTTCAGCCCATGCTCCTTTGTGTACCTCGACGTTCTTCTTGAGGGCAGAGAGGAGGGTTTTATTGGTCGCCTCGGCTTGGTCGTTGGCTTGTGGCTGTCCCGGCAAGGAATACTTCACCTTAATTTTGAGCTTTATACACCACTCCCAGTAATGTGTGCAGTCGAACTGTCTTCTATTGTCCGACATGAAGCTCTGAGGGATGCCAAACTAGCAAACTACTGACTTCCACAGGAACTTTGTGATGGTTCAGAAGGTGATGTTTGCAAGGGCCTCCACTTTGACCTACTTCACGAAGTAATCGAAAACGACGATCACAAACTTAGGCCCTCTTGTAGCTACTGGGAATGTGCCAATTAGGTCCAGGCCCCACAGGGAGAAAGGCCACAGGGCCTGATAGATGTTCGCTCTCTAGCAGGCAATGTGGCACTAGCCAGTGCTCCTAACACTTCAGACATTTGTTGGCAAAGTCTTCTGTATCTTTGAAGGAACAGGGCAAGTAATACCCAGCTCGGGTCACTCTTGCGACCAACACCTTTCCCCCCAAGTGGCTTTCGCAAATTCCTTCTTAGATCTTCGCCAGCATGTACTGCGCCTCATTCGGCAAGAGGCATCTAAAGAGTGGCTCGGACAGGTCTCTCTTGTACAGGACCCCTTCTAGTAGGGTAAACAAAGCCGCTCTGTTCCTAACCTTTCATGCATCTTCTGAGTTGCATGGTAGCTACCCTTCCTACACAAACTTCTGGATGTCTGCTGCCCATTTGGAGGGTGCTGTGGTCGTGACAAACACCTTATCACCAATGGACAAGGCATCGACCATTCTGACCACGGTGTGTTCTGGGAGAGGGAGTTCTTTTTGTCTAGATGCAGCCTTTGCCAAGCGGTTTGCCTTCTAATTCTCTCCTTTCAGAACTTGTTAGATGTGGAAGTAACGGAAGCGGTCACGCTCATTACAGACAAGCTGGAGGTACTTTTTTAACCTTTGTCCTTGAAGGCAAGCTTGACTGCGTATTTGTGCTCCTCCCCCTGTTCGGTGACTATATGCCCCCACACTCCCCCGCCAACTTGATAGGAGGAGCCGTCTACATAAACATGCCAAGGCTTTCCTTGGGGTGTGATCGGGACTTCCTCTGGGAAGCTGGTGAATTCTGCAACAAAGTTCGCCAGTACCTGTCCCTTTGATCATAGAGTGAGGCTGGTACTCCATATCGAATTCACTAAGCTCAATCGCCCACTTGGCAAGCTGTCCTGAGGTGTCTGGCTTCTTCAAGACTTTTTTTAGGGGAAGGTCAGTGAGCACTTTCATTGGGTGGGCCTGAAAGTATGGCTTCAATCTTCTTGCGGCAACAATTAGGGCAAACACCAATTTTTAGTTCGCAAGTACCTTCTTTGGCTTTGCGAAAGGCCCAGCTAGTGTAGTAGAAGGTTAACTGTCCTTCCTCTACGTCTCAGACCAGCCCTGCGGACACGGCATGTGGGGACACGACTAGGTACATAGTAAGGTCCACTCTAGGTTCCGTCTGACTTAATAGTGGGGGGTAGCTCAGGTATGTCTTCAAGTCAACAAAGGCTTCTTCGCATGTTGCATCCCACTCTTGGACCTTCCTCAAAACTTTGAAGAAAGGGAGACACCAGTTAGTTGATCGGGTGATGAAGCGGTTCAGGGCCGCTACCCGATCAGCCAGCCTTTAAACGTTATAGAGATTGCGGGGGGAGGGCATCCCCACTACTGCTTCCACCTTTTTGAGGTCCTCCTCAATCCCCCTTTCGGAGACCATAAACCCTAGGAACTTTCTCGACTCGACCTCGAACGCACACTTCAGTGGGTTGAGCTTCATCTGGTACTCCTGAAGGATGAAAAAGGCTTCTCGAAGATCTGTTAGATGTTGTCCAAGCTCTTTGCTCTTTAGAAGCAGGTCATCCACGTACACTTCCATGTTCTAACTGATCTACTGCTTGAACATCTGGTTGACTAGCTGCTGGTAAGTGGCCCCAGCATTCTTGAGGTTGAATGGTATAACTTTATAGCAGTAGAGCCCTCGGTCCATCACAAATTCCATCTTCTCTTCGTCATCCGTACTCATCCTGATCTGGTTGTACCTCGAATAAGCGTCCACGAAGCTGTGGAAGGGATGTCCTGCCATTGAATCCACAATTAGGTCAATGTGGAACAATGGAAAGTTGTACTTCGGGCAAGCTTTTTTCTGGTAGGTGAAGTCGAGGCACATCTGTCATTTTCCACTAGACTTCTTCACCAGGAACACATTGGAGCCATTCCAGGTAATGAACTTCCCGGATGAACCTCGCTGCCAGGAGACAGTCTACCTCATCGGCTATCGTAACATACTTCTAGGCACTAAAGTTTCGTCATTTCTACGTGACTTTTCGAGCCTTTGGGTGGACGCAGAGCCTGTTCTCAATGATGGAGTTGTCTATCTCAGGCATCTCCTTGTGGCTCCAAGCAAACACATCTTGGCATTCGATAAGAAGACATCTCAGTACCCTTCCTAACTCTAGGTCTAGCTTAGTCCAAACACAGACCGTGCGATCTAGTCTTTGCTAGTCGACTAAAACCAGCTCCAAGGGTTCATTGGTTTCAGCCTACCGAAGGGCTTGCTCATTACGGACTGCTTCATCCCATTCGATCAAGGCCGGCATTGAACTTCACCCGGGCATCTCTCTGGTGTTTTCCAGGGTTGTAACTACTTTGATCTCGTGCCTCAGCTCTCGAGCGTAACACTCCCGAGCCAAGTATTGCTTGCCACGAACTTCGTCCACTCCCAAGTTGGTTGGGAACTTCATTTTGAGGTGGTAGGTGGACGTCACCGCCCTCAAGCTATTCAGGGTGGGGCATCCCAGTATTACATTGTATGAAGATGGGGCTTTGATGACCAAAAAATTGGTCATGGTCATGATAGTCCTGGGTGCCTTTCCCGCCAGGACGGATAAGGTGATGGCCCCCTTCGGTCGAACAATGTCACCTGTGAAACCTTTGAGATGCATAAGAGCTGGGCACAATCGGTCTGGACTGATCCCCATCTTGACAAAGGCTTCCCAGAATAGGATGTCTTTCGAATTGCCATTGTCGATCAAGATCCTTTGAGTTGTAAAGTTTGCAACTTGCATTGTTACCACCAACACATCATCATGCAGGTGGAGGATTCCATCTTTGTCCTTTTCTCTAAAGGTTATCATGGCGCTCCCTAGATGTCGCAGTGTCCTGAGTGCATTCTCCCGGTGCTGAACACCTCTTCATAGCGTGCCCTCCGAGAATGTGCCCTTCGGGTCGACGAAGTGACTCATCCTCCTACATATCCACCAATAATTGTGCGGATCTATTTGATGGGTCTGTCTTATATTAGGGGGCTCCTCCAGGCTTTATTCCTAGCTCCCTGCCTTCTCAGGCTCACACCTCGCCAAGGGCCTTGACGGCCCCCTCCACGCCGATCTTCTTCCTCCCTTTTTCTTTTCAAGGCATAGCAATCTCTAGTGTTGTGTCTGTTGGTCATGTAGTACTCACAGTACTAGTGGCCTTCTCTATTCCATGGTGGCTCTCTTCGTGGGCTTAGTTGCTGATCTCCTTCTACTGCCAAACTTGTGTGAGCATAAAGCATCCCATGCTGCCGGGTTGGTGCTTCTCCCATTTTCTTCGTATCCGGTGCTTCCCCCTTCGCGGTCATGACCTCCCTGCCTTCCAGTTTGCTTGCTCCATCTTGGACTGTCGCAGAGCCATTAGGGCCTCGAGGGTGTCTTCCACATTGATGAATCCATTTGCCTTATCCATAAATTCCCCCAACCTGGTGGGGGTCTTTTGCACTATCTCAGCCATAAATGGATTCCTAGGCTAGATTCCCCCCTAGAAGGGCTACCAAGGTGATCTTCTTGTCTTGGTCATCGGTGGTCATACGTTTCCGATTGAACCGTGAGATATGACTTCAGACTTTCTCGGTCTCACTATTTAACTATTAGAAGGTAAGCGGTCGGGCATCTCGTCTCCTCTTTCGGCTTGCCATGAATTGCATCATAAAGAGGCGTGCCAGCTTATCGAAGTTTTCCACGGTTCCAGTCAACAGAGACCCGAACCAAGCTCGAGTAGCTCCTTTCAACATTAGTGGGAAGGCTCAGCAGGTGATTTGTCCCGAGAAGCCGTGCAAGGTTGTGTGGGCCTTAAACGTCTCGAAGTGCTCGAGTGGGTCCTTGGACCCGTCGTACACTTCCATCTGGGGAACCTTACACTTGGGCGGGAGTAGTACCACCATAACTTCCATGTTGTATGAGAGGTCGGCGCTTACAAGTAGCTGGTCTACAATGTGTGGCGTGCCCATTCACTTAGCCATTTCTGCATATTTGTCCCAGAGCTCTTATAGTTCGAGGTGCATGATGTGCCTTTCCTCCTTTGCTGTGGCATTCATAGGAACCCACTGCCAGTTCTCATCTTCGTTGTCGCTAGGTTTTCTTCCTCCAACTAGCTCCTCGTTCATCCGCCTGAGCATCATGTTCTCCTGGCAGAGCGTCCAAATTTCCTCCATCAGCTTCCCTATCGTTTCCTCCATCCTGGCAAGTCTTGCTTCCATTTCTTCACACTGGTTTTCCTCCCTTAGCGTAGTTTGGGACCGAGTTGCTATCGGGATGCGAAGTACACACTTTTATGAAAAAAAATTCCACAAACAGTGCCACTGTTTATATCATGTTTCACAGCCCAAATAGTTCCATAGCATCCAAACTCATTGGACCTACAACTGAGATGGAGAAAAGGCTCTAGTGACGTCCGGGGTCACTTCGATGCCAAAGTCAGTAGTGAATACTAGGGTGATGAAGGGAACTAAGTTAATTGGAAGAGTTGTAAAAGTTCAGAGAGCCTTCCCATAGGGGGAATGGCTGTTACTTATACCTGGTTTGTACTTGATTGTCGAGGGAGATCGTGGCGTGTCAGGCCGTGCCTGAATCAGGCCTACTACCATCCCTATTATGATAGTGTGTCAGGCCACAGCTCACATTACTGGGGGAGATCGTGGCATGTCAGGTCGTGCTTGGGTCAAACCTGTTGCCACCCTCCTGCCGTGGGGTGGTGTCAAGTCATGATTGAGCCGTCCTATGGTAACTCTGGCAGCACGTCATTACATGCTGGGTTCCCTGACTTGCAATGAATGCAACATGTCTCACGCCTGGCATGCCCACGACTGGGCACGCCTAGTCTGCTGCGTCCTACGGTGATAATCTGTAAGGTACCTCATGGTAGGGCTCAGTAGTTCTCCTAGCCCCAATGCAATCACTACCCTATGGTGGGCTCCATGGCATGGTTGAGCTTGGTGCCAAAGCCTTATCAGGATGGCCTTGCGACAATGGGCTCGGTACGCGACACCCCGGTCCAGTCTCCTGACTTGCCCAGGTCCCCCCTAGGGGTCTTTGGGCTTGAGCTCCTCTCTCAGAGGGGCCTCCCTTCACAAAGGCTATGGAGGAAAGAAAAAACCTTCATCTTGTCACTGATCACCACTGTCCAATTACAACCAAGTTGTCAATTAGTTTCAAAGATGATCTTGCAGCGATGGTGATGCCTCATTTTCATGTAGGTCATCTACTTGGTAAGCTGAAATTCCCATTCTTTGAAATCCTAGGCATAATCCTCTGGAAGGGCATGCCTAACTTGATGAGAGGTCTTGAAGCTGAAGACCATACGAAGTGATTTTTCAAAAATAATGTCAATGATCCAACCATGAAGTAATCAATCTACCTTGTGACATTGCATGTATGTTGAATTGAGGTTTTTTTTTTTTTATTGAGAGAAGTAGCTTCATTTCCGATGAGATCGTATTAGGGAGAGAGGCAAAGTCGATTAGGTGGTCCGAGACATCTTGGGTCTCGATCATGGCCGTGACTTGCTTGCACTATTTCGCCAGAGAGGAGAATTTTCTTGGGTCAATATTAAGGTCACAAAATTATTCAGAGAGTGAAATGGAAGCCGTTGGGGGTAAGGCTTTCTTCTCTTGTCCACATTGGATAAATACCATAAAGACAAATTTAAAGCAAGTGCTTGTGAAAATGTTTCACACAACGTGAGTGCAAATTGAGAGCCTTCTATTATACACATGCAATACGTTTAATATTACGGGTTGTGTAGTTTCCATATTTACAATTGTATTCATTTAGTCCTTGATTGGCTCATGTATTGTTGCATGCCTATGTAAATTAATTTGTAGCGTTGGGTATCATGTTTCCTTGTTTTGCCTATGGTGCTTGATTTTTGTTCTAGTGTCTTTTCTCGTTTTGTTTTATTTGTGTGTTGAATTTTTTAAATTCAAATAATTTGAGGCATAGCTATAGCTAAGCGAGTGAATTCCACCCTTCACCCGTACAGGTGACCCTGTACAGTTTTTCCATAGCTACCACACCTGGGCTTAGGGTGGGGCGGGCCACCTGAGGTAGGAAGAGCTGCTACTTGCTCAATATTGTTAGTGATTGATTGAAAAGCTCGATCTAATATATTAGTAAAGGGAAGCGAATTGTAAAAAAAGAAAAATTTTATACAAACAATCAATTATGCTATGTTGTTATGTATAATTACGAGAAGTGATACTAAGTACAAGTCTTAAATAAACAAATCACGTGCAAATCTTTTGTAAAAATGCGGGTCCCACTCAAAAAGTAAAAGTTTTTTAGACTTTTCATGGTGAGCTTTACTTTTTTACAATGGGCTTACACAGGGCTTGTCTATTGGGGCTTGTATAAATTATTTCTCAATTACGAGACATTCTCTTCAATTGTGATGCCATTTGATTCGGTAAAATATCTTAATTATGTAGAGTAAAAACAATACTTACATAAAGCTAGGGTAACATGTTTGAGTTTAGGGAAAAAAAAATTTACAACCTCAACTGATGGTACATGCTATGTACATTAGTTAGGGTCTATTTGGGATTGCAGTAGGAGTCCTAAGAAGTGCTTAAATAGTGTTAAAAGCTCTTTAATAGAAAAATTATGTTGTTAAATTGGATGATAAAAAAGCACTTTTAATCTCAAACAAGCTAAAAAGTGCGTTTACTCAAACGTGTTTTTTGGATAATGCGAATCATAATTCGAATTTTAAAAATATTGTTAATGGACAAAATAGCCATACCAATTTGGATGAAATTATGGTTACCAAACCATAGTAGAGCTGTAGCATTATGGCAAACTTGCTAATAGGAGCAAGTGAGAACAAATGAAGCCTAAGATAAACGAACCTGTAAGCTGAGCAAAAGATGAGAATCTTACCCCGGAGACATAAATCAACGTGAACGTAACTAACCACTTTGATGTCTTAAACGTAACTCAACGTAAAACTATATGTAAGGGTAACAAATATTACCAAGAGAAAAACAGCAGCTTAATGACATCTCGAGTAAGGCAAAGCCAATTTATCCTATCTAATCAATCCTTTAAGATGCTTAGGAATATGCAAAAGCGATCTTCAAACCAAGGTCGAACCTTGAGCACCCATTTTTGTTAAATAATCAGCCGACGAATTTCCTTCTCGATGAATATAATTAATAACAAAATCCCCACCTTCGAACAATCTCATCGCCTCTTCTCAAAAATCTTCTAAGTACCACACTCCACATTTCTTTTTCTGGATCCAAGATACACAAACCAAGGAATCAAACTTAATGTCCACCTGATACAGTCCCAAAGCTCAACAATATTTCAACCCTATTAACAAGGCTTTCAACTCAGCAAGATTATTAAAACCCTCCCTAAAATAGGACAAGAAAGAAGCACCATATCACCGCATAAATCCCGAATTATACCCCCTGCACCTAAATTCCCTGGATTGCCGAGGCTACACCCATCAATATTAAGTTTAAATCTTCTGTGCCTAAGTCTGACCCAACTAACCAATTTAACCTTCACATATTTAATACGAATAATCGGAACATTCAAATCTCTCAACCTCTCCTCATCGACAAAGGCAATCTTTGTTAATGTAGGCAAGCTACTTTGCACTTTCCTTAGCCACACACAAATAGACCTCCAAAGCTCTTCCATTGAAATGAATTTGCCTTCCATCCTTGCCTTACACCTGCATTGCCACAACTTCTAAATAATAATAGAAGGAAGAATTCCCAAAATACAACCCAACTAGGACTTGGTAGACGCACATCTAAACCAAATTGAAACCAAATCAAACCAATGTTTATTTGGGTCATAAGGAATGCCCAAGATAACTGAGAACCTCTTCCAAATACCGGAAGCCAAATCACCTGCAGCGAGAACGTGATTTAAATCCTCATATCTTTCTTGATCACAACAATTACATTTGGACATAATAGGAATACCAACTCTCTGCAACCTATTATTAACACTTAAACTGTTATGAAAAGCCTTCCACATTAAAATGGAAATTTTTTTTGGTAACGCTTCATGCCACACCCATTTAGCCCAAGGCACAGCTGGCGCCGAAACCCGAATAAATTGCCAGGCATTTTTGGTGGAAAAACCTCCATCTTTATTATGAAACCAAACAAGTAAATCTTGTCCCGCTTTGTGAGCCCCCAAGAAACTACAAATCTCCTCCGTTTTTTGCATTCCCACCAACCTTTCCAAGATTTCAATATCCCAACCATTTTTTTAATTTTAAATCAGCCAACATCAACTCTGGCACATCCACCACAAGATAAGAATTAGCAAGAGGACCTTCATTCAACCAATGATCCCACCAAAACGAAATATTCCCATCTCGGACCTTCCATTTTGAATTCTCTAAAACCGCCGGAATACTCTTCACCACCATCTTCCAAAATCGTGAGCCCTTTTTGGGATCCAACAAAGAAACATGTTTATCCCCAATATATTTAACACGAAAAAAATGTGACCAAAGATCATTCCCAGTCATAATCTTCCATGTAAATTTCATATGAAGAGAAACCTGAACCTCATCAAAATCACAAAGGCCAATTCCCCCCTCATCAGTTGGCTTACACATCGACTTCCAAGCCACCCATTTCTTTTTATCTTTTCCATCTTTTTCTCCTAAAAAAAATGAGCTAAGAAGCCTACTAAGATTTTTCAAAATCCCTTTTGACAATTGTAGAATAGACATAATATGAATAGGCATACTAGCTAGCACATGCTTCAACAAAATCAACTTAGTACCAGCTGAAAGACATTTTGATTTCCACCCTCCAAGTTTTTCCCTCACCCAATTAAAAATAGGATCCAAATGTAAATTGGTTAGTCTCCCGTTGATCATAGGCGCACCAAGATAAGTAAAAGGAAAAATACCTTCAGTAAAACTAGTGAGATTGAGTAGCTCCCGCTTCCTCCTTGAAGAAAATTGTTTAGCAAAATACATGGTCGTTTTCTCCTTACTCACTTGCTGCCCGGACCATCACTCATAAGTCTCAATAACTTTCACCAATTCTCTCATCGAATTATTCCCGTCATTAGAAAAAATAACAACATCATCTGCATAAAGAAGATGGGATACAAGAGGTGTACCTCTTGGATGAGAAATTTTTTTAATATTGCCACACAAAAAATTCTTCTTTAGTAATCGAGAGAACACTTCTTCTATAATGATAAATAGATAAGGTGATAACGGGTCACCCTGATGCAATCCCTGACCTCCTGGAAAGAAACCCCGAGAAGTGCCATTCATCATGATAGAATACCAATCCAATGCAATACAATTCCTGATCAAATCAGTAACCGAAGAAGAGAAACCAAAAGCTGCCAACACATGCAAAAGAAACTCCCACTCTACCCTATCATAAGCCTTTGCCACATCAAGCTTCAAAATAACATTACCACCCATTGCCTTTTTGTCAAGATAATGTACCATTTCTTGCGTAAGGCTAATACTATTGAAAATACTCCTACCTAGACTAAAAGCACACTACTCTGAGGATATCAAAAAGGGCAACAGAGACGCAAGCCTTGCCACCAATACCTTAGTGCAGATTTTGTAGAACACAGAACATAAGCTGATAGGTCGAAACTTATCAAATCCCATCGGCTGAGCCATTTTCGGAATAAGCACTACAAAAGAAGTCGTATAAAATCTAGGAAGAGGGACCCTCCAAAAAATTCCCGTACCGCCTCCACCATCTCCAAACGTACTATATCCCAACATGCACAGTAAAATCCTGAGCCGAAACCATCAAGCCTCGGACTACTCTCTATAGGAATACTGAAGACTGCTTGTTTCACCTCTTCTTCTAAAGGCAATGAACATAGCCTCAAGTTTTCATCATCAGGAATCACATTAGCCACTAAGTCACCCAAATCCAGCAACACTGCTTGATAAGACTGACCCAAAAAATTCATGAAATACTGCACGACACCATCATGAACTTCTTGCGGTGATTTTAACATGGACACATTCGGAAGGCTCATCTCCATAATCCTTGATTGCTTCCTCTTATTAAGAATACCATGAAAATAACGGGAGTTTTTATCACCATGGTTCCACCACCTAACTTTAGCACACTAAGTTATCCAAACTTCTTCACGATGCAGCCAAGTGTCCAACTCCATTTTTGAAGCAAATAGATCAAGTTCCACCTCTTCATCATACCGCATCTGTAATTGATCTTCCAGCCGCTCAATATGAATCTCCAACTCCTGAATGTGCCTATTTGTCCATCCAAAAACTAACTTATTCCATCCTTTGAGAGCTGCTTTCACCCTTTTTAATTTTGCCGCAAGGTTCATAAGCCCACTGCCAACATCAGATTGTTCCCAAGCCTCTCGAACGCATCTTGTGAAATCAACGTGATCCACCCATATTTGCTGAAATCGAAAAGGTGCTAGCCCATAAGCTTCAACGTTTCTCACTAGAGAAATGACCATAGGAGCATGATCAAATGTGGTACAGAGCAAATATCTCATAATTGAATCTGGAAACTCATCAAAGAAATGTTGATTTACCAAAGAACGATCCAACCGAGCCCAACCACGAGAACTACCTGCATGCCCATTGCACCATGATAAGCTCTTACCCATGAAATTTAACTCCATTAATCCACAAGAGTGAATCCAAGAGTTAAACTCCTCCATAGCCACCATAGGTCGTGGCCGACCTCCACGTCACTCCCCATCAAAAGCAATGATATTGAAATCACCTGTTACTAACCATGGATCAACTGAGTTACTCTCCCTGGCAAGGTCTGCCCACAGCTCACACTTTTACTCATAAGAACATTTAGCATAGACAAAAGAAATTTTACATTTCATCATAGCAGCAGTCACAAGAACTAAGATTTGCTGATTACCACAACTTACCATGCTTACATGCACATCCTTCATTCACAAAATCCACAATTTACCATCCCAAGCACCATTCGAAAAAACATAGTCAAAACCAAGCACCTTCTTAACTTCCTCCAGTTGGTCATCACGTAAAAAAGGCTCTGCTATCGCAACAACTTTTGGTTTTATACACTTTCAAAGGCTCTACAACTTTTAATAGTAGAGCTTATTACTTAAAGTTATACATTATAAACCCTAAACTTATAAGTTATATTTTCCACTGCAATCTCAAACATGCACTTAGTATAAAATGTATTTGTGTTTTGAGGCTAATTATATTATAATAATTTTGATTTTGGAACTTTAACATTTTATTCTCACAAATTCCACAACAAATGTCCCTCACCAAGCATTTTCCTTGATCAAAGAATCGCCTTCTATTTCCTTGATCAGTTCCCCTAGAACCAAACAATAAATCCTTCTCTACGCATTGGATTAATGGTGACGTTGCCAAAGGGTTGAGATTAGGGGTATAACCGATCCGGTTTGATCTGATTTTAGACATATTTTATAATCGAATCAGTGAAATTTGAAGAACCGATACCGCACTAGTTACAACCCTAAACCGGTACTATATATTATAATTGTATTATAGACTATAGTGAAATATTATAATATATAATATAATGATATATTATAGTATATTATAATATATAGTAATATAGTATTAGTATAACTACTAATAATATAGACTATAGTGATAATATAAAGTTATTTATAAATGATTTTAAAATTTAATGTTATATTAATTAGTAATTTAGCATATAATACAAAATTATTTTATATATAAAAAATTTTAATTTATATATATATGAACATGTACCAGACCAAACCGATTTAGAACTAGACCAAACCCACCAGTTCCATTCGTTTTCACCCCTGGTTGAGATTCTGAGCGCATGCTTTAAGATGCTATTGCTAAATTAATTAGGTGGTGATAGCATTAATATTAGAACTTTTTCAATGATACTTACGATTACAAAATGTAGCAAAAAATGTTGTTCGAACTTATGGCTAAAATTATACAAAGATCACTATATATATATATATCATGTTAATGTAAGCTGCAAGATCTAAGATCTTATAATTTCAATTCGGACGATCATGATCAGTAGATTCAGTATTGATCTTGAGGAGGCCCTTCAAGACGAAGGTAATCGTACATGACCCCTTGAAAAGGGCTTATGCTCCTTGACTGTGTGAGATAGATTGTATTTTTTCCTATTTGGAGAAGACTGTTTCGTACATCAATGCTATACAACCAATATAAGCCATGGATTCCGTGCCTTGCGATGGCATTGTCTCCACCAATGGGTCCTGTTGAAAAGTGAGGAGGGTCGGCACCCAACTCGTTGAACCGAACCTTACAAATAAACCAGTCATCACGAGAACCCCTTTAATCAAATTATTAATATTATATAATATATTAACCCAAAATAATTAGAACGAAAATTCCAGAAAATTTTGAGGATGTAACCAACCTGCAATTCAGCTTCTTGAGCTGAAGCCAATGCTAATTGCAGTGTGTAATTGCCGTTGTCGTTCACATTGTCTAGTCCAAACACGATCTGCCATGTTGTTGCTTCGTATGTACGATTATTAACATTTCTGCAATAAAATATATATTAATACTAAAGGAGAAGAATAATGTTATGAATCATACTTTTTATAATTATCATATTTTCATTTCTGTCATTAAATGATTTATAAATTAATAAAAAAGTAATACCTCGTTAAATGATGATAAAAGAATGCATATATCATATACCTCGTGACGTGGGCGAAAAACCAGTCAGTATGATAATCGCTATTGTTAATGGTGTAGATGAGATCCTGATCGGGATATAAATCTGCATACCGTTCCCATAAACCATATTGTCTGAACCTGCGATTGAGTTAAGAAGTATATATAAACATCATGATCAATGTGTGTGTATATATATATATATATATATATGTATGTATGTTTGTGGGACTAACTTTTCTAGGTGATTGTTGTACAATCGGTTCATGAGTGTCGGGTATGGATCAGGTACATAGAACTCTCTGGCGGTGCGGTCGGGGATGCCAATTTCCCACACGGTCGGACCATGTCTTGGAGGCTCGTAGACCATTACATCCAGTTTGATTTCACAGCCTGCATGCATTAATGGATGCATGCGATCACTATATATTAATTATAACCAAAACCAAGTAATTAATTGCAGAAATTAATCCAAACATATACGCTAAATTCTCCGACCATCCATTAATTATTTTCAAGGAACATTATTAATTAATGAATTCACCTGAAAGCAATTCAAAAGATTTTTTCCCCAACAACATTAATAATAATTGTTGCTTGATATTTAATTATTAGGGAGATGAGACAATGATTAGCTTAACTCTTTCCTAGTAGATAACGACTGCATAATTTCAAAATGTTCCAAAATGTTGAATCTTTTTAAGTTGTCGCATCATTTCCTTAATGTGGGTGTTATTTGCACATTTTTCAACGGTTGTTGGCAGTTGTAAGTTATCTAAATTGTCGATAACTTCAACCTTTTCCAAATTGGTGCTTATTAATTAATTATTAATGTGTTTTTGTTTTTAACAAAATGGGAACTAATTGCACATGAGAAGTAGTATTATAATCAAAAGTAAATTTAAAAATTAAAATGGTTTTATGTGATTTATTAAGGCTCGTTTGAATGTTAGAAGGTACTGAGATCCTGTCAGCTTAGTCTAATTTTAAGTTGAATCTAACATCTAAATATTCAACTATCAAATCACAAAATATCACTCAACTCAAAACTTCTTTACACGTGAGACCTATAATATTTTTCAACTCAACATTTCTTTATATGCAGGATTCAGAACTTTTTTCAACTTCTCATAAATACAACTAAACTAATCTTAACATTCAAACACATCTAAACTCACTCCATTATCTTAACTCAGCTTATAATTTAATATATTATATCAAATCATATTAGTTTATGAGTTTAATTTTATAATTTATGGTTAAGTATTTCCACATTCACTAGAGTCAACTTATAAGATAAAATACACACATTAATCTTATTCAAAGAAAATAAAACCTAACAAGTTAACAACCCCAATCATAACAACATTACATGCTACCTAACGTACAAAAATAACAACCTTTTGACTTGGTTTCCTTAATGTGTTAGAATATGGTAGATTCTTACCTGGTATGATGGTGATTTGGGTATCATTTTTGTAATCCCCAATGAAACCAGGGACCCATGCATACAAATTATAATCCCCTGGTCGGACATTTTTAATTACGAAATATCCTAGCTCGTCAGCTTCACTCCAAAATTGATAACCCTGCAGCATAAAGATTAAAGACAACTACACTTTATTAATAGATTAATCTAATCACCCTTCATTCTACTCCAATGGAAATTTATGCAGCATAAAGCAATTGCCTTGCTTTCTCTTTGCCATGATCCCTTCTCTCCTGGAGCCGCTAAGCCCACATATGCAGATTGCCCCCACATTAATCTCTTATTCACATACCTAATATATATAGCATGACAAGTAAGATAATCTTAGAAGTATTGGAATTGGATTGACTACTAGCTAAATAATAAAAACAATTTTTCATAATTATAGAATTTATACAAAAAAAAATTATAAATAATATTATTTAAATAGTATCATTTCAATTATACAATGTGAATGTCGTGTATTTTAAAAAGAGAACTATTACAGATACAAAAATATTATATAAAATAAATCTATATATTGATATGATTTTATGGAATTAGTTATATTTACTTTATAATAAAAGTAACTTTACAATCTGACATATCACGTCAAATTATATCAATTTATAAATTTATTTTTATGTAATTTATTTGTGATTAAAGTATTTTCTTCGTTAAAAAAAAATTGAAATATAAATTATGCAAAAGGTGAGTGGCATACGGTTCACGGACTAGCAATTGACCGGAAACTGTTCCACGCTGATCGGCGGAAAGGAAATCTTCTGACTCAGTGAAATCGTACGGCCAGCTTTCCACTTCAATCAACATCTAGTGAAAATACAAAAATCTGTGTGAAATTAATTATATATAATACTTTGGCAAAATAAGTTGAAGGAAAACAGGAGCCAACTTGAGAAATTTAATACCTGCTCTTTGGCGTTTGCCCAAAGTTCCAAGGGATTCTCCCCATTGTCAACATAATTGAGATAAACAAATACAGGGCCAAAAACCTTTTTCCATGCCTCTCCATCTTCAAACTTCATCTCCGTTTCCCTCCCACCGTAGTGAGTACTCAAAAACATCTAGACAGAAAAAATCAGGTTATGTAATTCCAAAAATATTATTTAAATATAAAATATTTAAATATAATTAAAATTTACACAAAAAATTAACATTTAAAAAATTTATTTTTTTAACAACAGAAGCTACATTTTTTATATAAAATATTGGAAACATGTATTCTCTAAAGCTATATTTAATATTATTTATTTAAATACCTCAAGTGAGAGAGTTTCACTTATCTCTCAAATTTAGGGTAAGAAACTATTATATACCTAAAAAAAAAAAAAAATGGGAAGGGAGTAGGTGGACTTACTGCAAGGGTAACGGGGCCCACATGGGAGGTGAGGTCTTGCTTGATGGGTCCCGCTGTACGGAACTCATCACTGGGAGTTATCATCCAGAATCCAACAGGTGGTTCAGCTGATATCCACCCATGAACCTTGTTATCTTTGTCCTCCAACGAGTATTGGTACTTGTCATCCACCTGCATGCACAGTTTTGTGTCACGGGTCCTCCAACAAATTTCCCAAGTCCGAAATGACATTCCAAAAGAAATAAATCATCACAGTAGATGTAAATAAAAAATTTGAAATATTTTAAAAAAAATAAATTCAAAAAAAAATTTTAAAAAAATATTAAAAAATATGGAGTGTGGAGTGTGGATGAATAGTAGGAGGTTGTGTAGTAAAACTCATATAAATAATGAATAAAAAAATTAAATTAATTTTAAAAAAATAAACTCAAAAAAAATTTAAAAAAAATATTAAAAAATTTAAAAATTTAAAAAAATATGATGTGTAGAAGTTAAAAAGGTTGTGTAGCATTTCTCCTATCTATATGTGTGTGTATAAGGAAAAGACAAACAAAATGATGCATGCTACAAATTTTCGAAGAGAAATGTTTAGTTTTTAATGTTTGTGTTTAGATGAGAGAGGATGAACCGAAAGTTGTGTACCTCTCCTCTAAGTTCAGAGTCTGTTGGATCGGTTAAAAGAACAGCCTCCGGATAGGCGAGGGCTTGACCCTTCAGGCGGTCTTCCGGCATTGGCATGATCCTCTGCTTGTCCTCCGATACAGCCATGAAGTGAAATCTGACCATTGATTTTCTCTACTGCCGTTAACTTAAAATCATGCTATGTATATTTTACATAAAATCAAATGAAACATCTTTTATAAGTACTTGTCCTTTTGGAGCTTGTAAACAGCTCTAATCTGAGGAATCTCCACCGCCGGCCATCCTTCAAGACGCTCAAATATTCCGTAGGAATAAAATCCAGAAATTCCCCGCTGCAATATGTACCTGAAAAGTTTATCATTTTCAGGTTGATATATCGCTATGCACCAAAGTTACATCTTCCTGATCCTAAAATCACCCATTGATAACATGTACCTTTTGTCTATGATCAAGGGAACTTTCCGTCCCCGGAGCGAGACGTCCCATGTCGTGCTAAATGAAAGCTCTACTTGGTCTTCTCTCTCAGTTATAATCCTGAATTTTGTTGCTGCTACTCTGCAAATAGTTGGGTCCATCGTCTACATTTTTTTAAACCAAATTCATTCGGGCCAGTATTGATCAGACAAAAAGAATATTTAAATACCTCTCGAAGATCCCAGTACCACGACCCTCTGGCTCATTCCAAACTACATCCCAATACCTGATCGTGTTTGATTTTTTCGAACAAAGCTAAAATAAGCACAATATTCATGGTAAAAATGATGTATAAGCTAGCTAGCTTGCATGCTTCGAAGTTTCCAGGCAAATGGCTCAAAAAACTATTGACTTTAAAATGTAGGGGAATGCATGTACGTACCCTCTATCCTCTCTGCTATTACGCTCTTCAAGTAAATTATCGATACCATTGAACTTTATCCCCAAGACATGACCATCTGGTCTAGAGAAATTTACTTGCAGGAGGCCATTGTCCACCAACACCTGATACGAGTTATCTAATCAGTAAATTAATATATTTATTAAGTTTTAGGATTGAAATTGAGAAAAGAAGAGGAATGAAAATGGGTTAATTGTTCATCTTTTCACACGCTTGAAACAGGGTACCTTTAAGATTTCGATTTTGTAAGAACGTTGGTTTCACGTAACGATAATTAAAACCAGAGAAAAACCAAAAAACGAAAAAGAAGGGTTAAAGCTTTTACTACCTGTTGAGGATTGTCGGTATAGAGCTTCACGTCATGATAATGAGAATCTTGACCGTCGTTCCTTAGAACTCTCCTGCATCATCATATATAAATTAATTATCATGCGCCTTGTATTGAAGGGTGGGAATGTGAAGCAAACCTCAGGTCAAAAGAATGGACGAATCCGGTTTCATTGTGAACTCAAAAGGCATATAGTTATATGCATCTCGGGTCACATGAAAATTTAAGCACATAAATTTCTTTACACCAGAAAACGAGGTGGCCTGATTTAGAAATGCCAAAAGTATCTTGTGAAGGTGAAAAGACATGGCACATTGGGGACATCTACTGTAGAGTCACAGATTCGCTGTCCTTCGCTTCATGTAAGCATGCATGTGAACTTGCTGAACATCATATTCACAGCTTCGTCTTTTATCTCGCCCACATATAAATGTTTTTTTTACGTTTTACTGCACTAAATGTCGACACAGACTGATCATGATGAGAATCATGATGAAATCCAAATATAAAGCCAATACGCAATAACGACAAAAACGAAAATACAAGAAAGAAAGGGAAAGAAAAAAGTATAAGAGAGAGAATAAAAACTAATTTTTCTAATGCACTTCATGAGTATTTTGATGCTGCTGTCATGAGTTTTATGCAGCAGAGGAGTCGCTCTGCACTCTTAAAGTAATGCAAACTCCGCCGTCCGACCGACTCTCTCTCTCATTTGTATAATGTTGGTCTTTTACAAGCAGGTTAATTAGTGAGTATAGAGGGAGCAAAAGATGAGGAAGAACCTAACTAAGGTCTTCTCAGAACGATCAGCAAGCAAGAAGAAGAACAGCAGCAGAATCACAGCTCCTAAGCTGCAGCCAACTAGAGAACTCCATTGCCTACTCCAGTTTGCCCTGATCTCCATATTGACCTGAAACATCAATTTCATGATGATGAGAACCATGAAAACCACAAATTCTGGGTTACAAATTAAGAACTTGAAATTCTTTCGGAAGGAACAAGAGAAACAACCCCAATGTCAGATATGTTTTATATTAGTCCAAGCTAGGAGCTTGGATTTACCTGTAATAATGCCAAAACGCATCTCTAATTGCATCTAAAATATGTTTGGAACCTGATCGATAGCATCAAAGACTTGCAGAGTTTTATAATGCCAAGTAAATGACATAATAAATAACTGCGCGTATCAAAGGAAGGACTGGCGCCGCTTCTTTTCTATGTTGCTCTTCGATCTTAGAATGTCGAATGTTTTAGTTTAGTTTTATATATGTTTATGGGAAATGCTAGCCAGCTTTCATGGTTTCGTTTGAGTGGCGAGTCCAATATTTTAAATGTACTACACAGAAGGGCAATTTAGTCCTAAGAAAAACTATCACATGATTAGAGTAGTTAATTATCCTGACGTATGCTACCTTTTGACAATTTTAGTAGTTAATTACAAGAGGAAACGGTACTTGTGTGGAATGAAGGATTTTGTCCCAACAAATTGTCGAGAAATTTTCTTTTCAACACCATCGATTGTATTTTAATAAAAATAAAAAGCAACATGCATAATGTACCAATTTTCATTATTCTAATATATTTTGTGCTTTCTAGGGTAGATCATTTGATAAATAATTTGTATGCTCAACAATCTGACCATATGTGTTGAACTTTCTGAAACCCAAGTTAAGATTATAGTTACGGGTGTAATCGGTTCAGTTTTAAACATAATTTAGAACCAAACCAATATATATAGATTTTGAGATTTGAAGAATCGATACCACACCGGTTATATCACTAAATCTGTAACTCTGATTTTACTGATTCTGATCTGGATCGGTCCCCTTTTTTTGGTATATTAGATATATATATATATATAATATTGTACATAAATTATAATATATAATAATATAGTGGTAATATATTATAGTATATTATAATATATATTATAATTGTATTATAGACTATATTGATATATTATAGTATATTGTAATATATTATGATCTAGTATTATTATAACTACAAATACTATAGACTATAGTGATAATACATAGTTATTTATATAGGATTTTAAATTTTAATGTTATATTAATTAGTAATTTATCATGTAATACAAAATTATTTTTTATATATATTATATATATAAATTATATATAATATAAAAAAATCATATAAAAAATATTTTATACAATATAAAAAATTAAAATATACATATGAACCGGTCCAGTCTGGTGTTAGAAAAAGAAAAATTTGAAACCGGACCGATTTCAACCGATTTTGAAAAAAATGGAACCGATACATAACCGGACCAAACCCTATACCGGATCAAACCCATCGGTTCGGTCCGGCCTGGTCTAGTTTATCGGTTCACCGATTTTTTTTTATCCCTAATATAACCTCTACTAATCATTATTATTATAAGTTTCTTTCCTAATGGATGCAGCCATTTTCGTTATGTTCAATGTTTAAACCTTTTTTTTTTTTAAATCTAGCTTCAAACTAAAATCTTCCAATCTAAAAAAATTTATTTTTTCAACTTTTTATGCAATTATTTACCGAGTTTAGAAAAAAGTCAAAAACATAAAAACTAAAACAATTTTAATGAAACTAAAATAAATTATCCTAAAATATTTATAGTTAAACAATTTTTCTAACCGTTAATCCCGTTGAGTTTCACAATTTTAAGAAAAAATTATTCAAAATCTTCTATTTATCTACCTGCACAAAACCCAAAAAAAAACATTTTAAAATGTTCCCTAAAGATTCTCAAAATTTCATTATTGTACTTGAATCATTCAAAGTCAAATTGTTGTTAACCTAATTATATAACCATAATTTTCTTTTTCGTTGTATGTGTATACACATACACACACCTTTGTGTACGTATGTGGACATGCCTGACGACAAAGTATATTGTTCATTGAAAAAGCTACCTGCGAAACGCCGAAACCCAACCGCAAGTATCATCACAAAAGGTACTGGCCAAATCCACCATCATCATGTGAACTTCTTTCACTTTGTATTATCTTGTGACACACACAAAGAACAAGCTAGGCCGGTACCTTTCAGCGAAAGGAGAATATTGTGGGTATTGTCACATTGTCACGAGGACGAGTCGACCTTCCTCCCGTGAACTTTTGTTCATTCAACTCTTGAATCACCCGGTACTAGTCTGCATGCTTTCTGATTCTTTACATGGTGGGTTTACTAGCAAGAATTATTCCATGAAAATGACAGAAATTAAAATAGTGGAGAGAAGTGGGACGGCGCCACCGGCATACATTTTTCCTACCTATAAGCTAGGCAGGCATGCACTCTTATTGTTTTGCGGGCTCAACCTAGCAATTATAAATGTACGCTTCGCAGTGGAGTATAATTATAATCTAAGCGATTGCCAATGGGAGAAGTGAGAACATTAGAGTATGGGCTCAACCCTGGCGTGCGTTGAGCACTAGCTTGAAAGCTTTCAAATATTTATTTATATATATATATATATATATATATATATATATATATATTTATGTTCCGTTTGTGGAGCTTGGTTTATTATTGTGGTGAGTCGATTTGATTATAACTCAATTCGAGAAGGATTTGTTACATATTTTTGTGGGTTTCAACGAGGCTTGGGCAGATATCATGAATTTTAACCCTCTTGTGACTCGAGAATTGCCAGAGAGCAAAATTCGTTCTCTATTCGCATGAAGGTCTCCCGAGCAAATCTCAAAGTAGAGAGTTTGCTCGACACTCGCTCGATATGTTGCTTGAGCGAACATCAAATAAAAAGTTTGCTTGAAACTTGCCCAACACTTCGCTCGAGGGAATGACATGATAATTAAGGCATTAGGATGTTTGTCTTGTAACTCTATAAATATGCATGTTATGATAGTATGGTTGTCTGGAACTGTGAAATTTCGTCCCAAGATGTATTTTTTCATTCCTCAAGATAATAAAATTTTCTGCAACTCTGTAGACATCGGCACTTTGTCGAATCACGTTAGTTTTGTGTCGTGTGATTGCTTATTTTCTTGCATTGCCTTTACTTTTCAATCATCATTTTCACAATAATATATATAGATATATATATATATATATATATATATATATATATTATTAAGGTGTGCAAGACTCATGTACTTATTTTGAAATAAGTGTGATCTACCATTAAAAAGTGAGTTTTTTTTATGTGGGTCTCAGATTTATCTATTTTCTTTTTCAAAAATACTATACGAGACTTGCACATCGTAAGACTGTATAAATTATTTTCTTATGTATGTATGTATGTATGTATGTTTGTATGTATGTATGCATGTATATATATATTTGTTCTAATGATAGGAGATAATGTTGTTTTATCTCTTGCATATAATGATTATCTTTAGGTGCATGTATGATCGTGATCATGTATCCTTATCTTTCTCTTACATAGAAAGGAATACATGAAGTGTGTTTAACAATCACAAACATTAGATAAAAAAAAAAAATACGGAACTTGCCCATATTTTCAATCTCGTCAAGGGAAGGATAGGCTAGAATAAACATTTGGAAAATTTAAAGTAAAAGGAAGTTGAGGAAAAAGAGTAAAAGGTTAAGCATATGCATAATATAAGCTGTGTCTTTTGACCATGACCATATATGTTGCTCATCTTTAATTGCTTTGTTATGTGGCTTCGTGTGCATCTTTAAATAAGATCACCATTCTTTTAGGTTATTAATGCCTCTTTTGAAAGGGAGCTCATGATCTAACAATTGATCAATTTGTAAGTCCAGAGTTCTTGCTTTCGGTAACTTTCACCAATTGGTTCAATTGGGCAGCCTAGTTTCTTTATCACTGTTGTATACTTTATCTATTAGTCCTTTTCCCTATCCCTTCGCTTTCTTTTTCTATTTGCAGAACTCTTTGGTACTTTCTCTCAACAATAAGAAGTAAAATAAATAAAGTCACAGCTAGAACAAAACACAAAATAAAGGATTTGTACTAATAAAATATATCATATATATATAATATAGAAGTTATGTTAGGTCTATAAAATAAGTAAATCACTACAAGAAAAACGGACTTTTGTGGCCATTTGTAACCAATTTTAGCTGTAAATAGTCATTTCATTGGAATTAAATGGTTACAAATAAACAATTTTCTTATAATGTATAAGGACACCTTATAAATTGACGTGGCTTTATTTTGTATGTGTAGAACTTAATTTAGTATAAAAAGAATTATCTAACATACCACATATATATACAATATAAATAAATGATACTTGCAATCATAAAATACGTCAGCACTGCGCATTCTTTTTGAAAAATGAATAAATATAAGATTTATATAAAAAAATTAATTTTTTAATAATAGACTTCACTTTTTTCAAAATGAATGCGTAATACTTACATAATTTATGATTATATATATATACACACTCTAATAAGGACATAACGTGTAATGCAAGTATGCCCAGTTGCGAAAATATGAAGAAGAAAATATGAAGAAGAAAATTGACAGTTAATGAGATATAAAGAAATGAAAAAAAAAATAGTCAAACAAAGTTAAAAAAAAAAAAATCATGGATTTGCACAAGTTAATTTTTGATAACTTCTTTTTAAAAAACATTAATAAAATAGGAGCACTTTTTAATTCTAAATTTGTAACTAATCACATATAAAATACTCGGAAGCAAAAGCTATATAATGTCTAATACTAAAATGTAACAAATAAATTCAATAATTACAGAGTTTAAAACCGAAGAAAATAACATACTACCCAAGTTTAAAGTTTATTTTTTCAAGAGTACAGTATTTTTCATAAAAACTTTATAAAGAGTTAGAAGTTTTTAGGATAATTTTTTTACATGGGCCAATTTTTAAAGTGGTATTTTTTGTTTTCACTTGAAATGTCCAAAACAAAACTTAATATCAAAGCCCGACCACACCCACATTTTGCATAAGGAAAGAACTACTTTGTCCTTCCAATTGTACTGTTTAATTTGACCACTTGTTAATTTTTTAACTCAGTGATTATGGAAGTGATTTTAAGAGTATTGAAGTATTTTTTTTAAATATTTATATTTTTATATATATAAAGTGTCTATGAGACGGAAAATCTTGTTTTAACGTTTTTTTTTCCGTTAAATTTAACGGCAAGTATTTAATGAGCGAAAAGTCTTGAGAAGCAAACCAGTAAACCAAGTAAATACGATCTATTCCGTGGCCAAAAGAGAAATTAATGCTTCAAGAAAACAATAAATAGCATCAGCCCCCCATGTGAATATTCCTCTCTTCCCAAAATGTCCTCTCATTTGTTTAAATTTTAATGACATTTATAGATTAAATAATTACGATATACTTAAGTATATCCACTTATTTAAGGCAAGTGGTCCTATACCATAATACTAATTGGTGTAGACTAATTACCCTTGAGATAAATGCTTTAGTTATATAGATATTTTAAAAAATAATTTCATAAACTGACGTGACTTGATGTAATACGTTATATTATAAAGTTAATTTTATTATAAAATAGATCTAATGTATCATACGAATTCATGTAAATTTATAAAATTTCTTTATAGCCGTAACACTTCTCAATTTAATAGGTGTACGTTAATATGTATATGCATTAGGCTAATTTATGTCTACCAAGTAAATTTAAGATTAGAGTATATAATGTTTTTATTTGGTGGTTCTACTTCTCTCTATGCATGCAAGTGAATATGTATGATCTATAATACGAGTCCAAAATTATGATACCAAATGAGTGAGGCGTGTTTCGCTTTTAATCATCAAGTAAATTTGTAGCAACTCAATAAAAATTGGAATCATATTTGAATTCATAATCCAAAAAGTAATTATCATCAACGTTATAAAAGATCAGATATCTCTTAATCATTATAAAGCTAATTAATTCTACCTACATATAGATGATGCAAACTGAATCATCTTGTCAAAGTACTGATCGTAGTAGTTAATTTGTTTATTAAAGTTCTTTTGTAATATTCTATTAATTATATTACTTGTACAAAAGTTGAGGCAATGTCTTTTAAGCTATATATGCCATCAATTATTTTTACAAATTTTGTAAAAAAATATATTATTTTTATAAATAAACTGTTTGATCTAACTAGGCAAACATGCTTTTGCACGTTGCTTTGACCTAGTATATTAAAAAAATGTGAAAAAAAAAAAAAATGTAAAAATAAAAAAAAAACAAAATGTGAAGAGTTGTCAACTTGAGCGGACTATTCTGGGCACGACTCTTCGCACAAGCCTTGCCCCTCCATAAGCCATCTTATGCGATGTAATTTATATATAAAAAATTAAAATTATATGTTTAAATAGTGAAATGAGATGAAATAAAATAATTTTAGATGAAAATTGAAAGTTAAATAAAATATTGTTAGAATATTATTTTTTAATATTATTATTATAATGAGATATAAAAAAATTAAATTGTTTATTATATTTTTATAGAAATTTAATGATCACTTGCCATTTTTTTTTAACTTAGTGATTAAGGAAGTGATTTTAAGTATATTGAAGTATTTTTTTATTTTTTAAAAATATTTATATATATTAAAAAAATATGAAAAGAAAAAAAAAATCAAAATGTGAAGAACTGTCAACTTGAACGGGCTACTCTAGATAGCAGAGTAGGCCGACTCTTCGCACAAGTCTTGCCCCTCCATAGGTCATTCTATGCAATGCCATTTATATATAAAAAATTAAAATTATACGTTTGAATAGTGAGATGAAATAAAATAAAATAATTTTAAATAAAAATAAAAATAAAATAAAATATTATTAAAATATTATTTTTTAATATTATTATTATTATGAGATATAAAAAGATTAAATTATTTATTATATTTTTATAAAAATTAAAAAAAAATTATAATAAGATTGAAACTATCTATATATTCAAATGGGGCTAAATAATTTTTTTTCCTCCCACTTTTCCCCCTTCTGTCTCTCTCTTTCCCCTTCTTGCCCCTCCTGCGCCGAAAGTCTTCCCCATTCTTCCATCTCTCTCTTCCCTTTTTGCGTTATTGCCCTGTCTCCAAAATCTAAAATTTTTCTCTCTTCTTTCCGTCTCTCTCTCCTTGTCAAAATCATCTCTTTCTCTCTTCCCTTTGTTGCTTACCGTCATTTCTCTGTCTCGCCACTATCAGCCACTGCGAAAGATCATCGCCACTGCCTCCGTTGCCGACAACGTCAAGAAAATCTAGGGTAACTTTTCTCATCCATCTCTCTCCCCCCCCCCTCTGTCACTCTGTCAAATTGTCTCTTCGCTCCTCTCTGTTTGGTTGGTATCCCACCAACTCCCAACGCCACCCTCCACAAAATCTTCACCATTGGATGATCATAAATAATTATTCAATAATAATAAATGTGCCGCATGATGTTATATAGTAAGATGAAAATGAGATGGTAATATGATGAATAAAATTTTTCATTAGTTATTATAACCTTTTTTTTTTTTTTTTTAAATTTCAAAATGAGATTCTTGATTCCATCATTTGACCTCGACGATTCACACGGCTACGATACTTCCCAGTGGCGACTGTGACCTGCAGGTGAAAATGTAAAATGTGACATTTTTATCGCTTTGTGATATTGTTTATTTTTTCTAAAATAAATTTTATTTTTAAAGTGAATGGACAATGCCACATCATTATAATATGATAAAAATGAAATAAAAGTATAGTACATATAATTTTTTGTCACGTAAATAATATTTTTTTTCCTGAGTTTTTAGGTTTTATCATGGTATAGTGAGAGCCCAACCGGCCGGCCATCGGATAAGAAATGTATAAAACAGTAGCTAGCTAGGAGAATTGTCTTTCAAATTTAAGAATGTTGAGCAGCTGATGTTTTGTGATACATATGGTAGATCTGTCTCGATACAACTGCTGTACAAGTACTTGTGAAGGGCATAAAGAATAATGAGGCTTTCGACCATGTTCAGTTGTTGTAGAGCTACGAGGCTGAACTAGGCCCAATGCATGAGCCCTTGGCTACATCATGGGTCCTGCAAATAAATGAGAGATGCAAAACTTCATTCAAGAGATAAAATTACAAAGGTGGTTGGAAGGGATACTTTTACTCTCCACTAGACCAGGTCTAGGAAGCCCAATGGTCAGGATGTAACCAGCCCACCAAGCGATGCAACTTGTCCGGATGACTTGCGAGGATGCCCCACAGCATTAAATGTGCAGATACGAAGCGCAAACATGAGATCCCGATGGAAGGCACTAATCCTAATAGAATGTTCAGATAGTGATTGCGCTCACCTGCCACAAGGAAATTGACCTGAGAGAACCACACCGCATTAAACATGACGGCATGGTACCCTATATAGGAGACAAACGCCCTTGACACTGGAGTGGGGCCCACATCAATGGGAAGTATAAAGACTTTACCTTGGGTCAAAAATCGATTCTCATGCACTCTTAGAGCACTGGCAGTGACTTTTCTATCTTCATCTTCAAATTTAAAGAATCTGTCTTTAAAAAGGTATGCATTGGCTTCTTCATCTTGATATTTTTACATAACTATAAACAGTCATTCTTCAAATATGAAAAAGCACTGTTCATTCTTTAAACATTATTTTACTATTTTTTTCTCTCTCATACACATTAAAATTAACTTTGTAAAATTTATATTAAAATGATTTTGATATATAAAATTTGTATTAAGTTGATAATACAAAGTGGATGCTAATTACAAAATATATATAAAAAATAATTTTAGAAAACAAATAAAAAAATAAAAAATAATAATATTTTTTTATTATTTAGTTTAAATATGCATAAACCAATATGAGAATCATTCTTCAAATGCAAAATCATTATTTAAAAGAGATGATTTTACATATGAAGATGCATAAACCACTACCAATGCTCTTACATAGGAAATCCTCTCTATCACCCTAATAACTAACTAAGGCATCAAAGGTGCTTAATCACTCACGGAGCACTTACGTTGCGTGTGTAGGATCATTGAGCTCGTGAACTGGTGTGCAAAACACGTTGTCAACAGTCAGAATGCACGATATATCCTTTATATCATTGGAAAGAAGGTAATAATCTGCATGGTGAGTTCACTTAAGGGAATTAATTCTTTCAAATTAGAGGGTTGTGGCTATTATATATTGAGTCAATTTATGCGCTAAAATAAATAGTAATGGGGACAATATTCAAATAAATAGTAATGGCGTCTCTTAGCTCTTGCTGAGGAGTTTTGTCTCTTGTTGTAGGCAAGGTTTGTCTCCTAGTCTTTTGATTGAAGAGGGAATACAAGCAGTTGGCTATCATCAAGAGGAGACAACATGGCAGAAGAAATCATTGAGAAGTGGGGTAGTTTTAGTTTGACTGAGGCTGAACAAAAGGAGATCACACTTGATATCACTGTTGATGATGCAGTGGTAGGAGATGATTGAAACAAACTTTGATAGGTTTGGTTGTCTCAAACAGATCCATCAACAAGGAAGCTTTCAAGGCTATGATGTTAAAAGTATGGAAACCAAATGGAGGAGTGATGTTCAAAGAAGTTGTTGCCAACATATTTATGACTGATTTCAAAATGACAAAGACTTGCATAAAATCCAGAGAGGCAGGCCATGGTCTGTTGATCCAAACTTGTTATGCCTTAACACCTTTGATGATAGTTCTGCTATGAAAGACATAGTGTTCAACAAGGAATTCCTGTGGATTCAACTCCACAGTATACCTCTTGGAGGCACGCAGATTGGTAGTATGATTGGCAAGGTGGAAGAGGTAGATGTTGATGAAGAGGGTATCGATGCGGGCCTTATCTAAGGGTGAAAGTCGCTATTAATATCACCAAACCTCTTATGAGAGGTATCCTTCTAAACATGAATGGGAGTAAAGTTTGGATATCTTTTCTTTATGAGAGATTACCATCTTTCTGTTTCAAGTGCTGCATTATAAAGCATGGGGAGAAGGGTTGTTTAGTAGACTCTATTACGATTTCTATGCATGGCACTAATAAGTCTTAGTATGGGGCTTGGCTCAGAGCCCCAAATTCGAGAGATGTGACTAAAAATAGCTGTACTGGCTATGGCGGAAAGGAGAAGAGAGGCTCAAAAACCTCAGACTTACATGTTGAAGATGATGATGTGGCAGGGACCAAGGCCAATTATGGAAAGGAAGCAGGCATTGTAAAAGAGGTGGCAGAATCAGTGGATAATCCTAAGAAGACTGGAGATAATCAGGAAAGTTTCCATAGAAAGGAAATGGAAGGAATTAAGGGTCAAATCTCTAATAAGGAAGGTAGACTTTAATTGAGGCACCAACACAGGAAGATGAAGATTTTTTATCCAGGGAGAAATCGAAATCTGGTGCTATTAATATGGTAAATACTGAGCTTGATCTTGAGAGGCATGGTGTAGACCAAAGCATCAATTCTAGAGTTTATATGGTAAATCCTGAGCTTGATATTAATGTGACATCAGCAGTCAACCCTCTTACATATAAGGAGGCTGGCCAAGGAGCTAACCAAGGTAATATCAATCAACTGAGCACTAGTGAGGTGATTATGATTAAGAATAATGACCAAAACATGACCAATTCAGACAAGGTTACAAAGTGGAAGAGGAGGGCACGTGACAAACAAGCTATGAATTTGGATGCTCACAAACATGAGAATAGGACAAGTCTCCCAAGTGAGTCCTAAGCCTGGTAGTAAAAGGGGGTGGGGTGTTATGGAAATAATTTTTGTTTCCAAGAAAAAGTGTTGGCTGCACTGGTGGACTTGCTCTAGTATGGAAATCTGATTGGAATGTCAATATCTGCAACTATATGAGATGGCATATAAGTGCAACAGTCCAGGAGATTGAAAATGGACCCACATGGATGCTCACGGGGTGCTATGGTCATCAAGACTCTTCAATCAAAGACTTCAGGAGTTTCAATATTGCAATGCTTTTCAAACAAAGTTGGAGGATGATTCAGAATCCCAACTCTCTCCTTGCACAGATCTTCAAGCAGAAATATTTTAAAAATGTGGATATGTTGGAAGCTAAACTGGGGTATGGACCTTCTTATGCTTGGAGGAGTATTTTTGCTAGTATGAAGCTACTAAAGAAAGGCCTGTTTTGGAGAATTGGCAATTCTCAAAGCGTGAATATTTGGGAAGATAGGTGGATACCAAGACCACACTCCTACAAAGTTTTAACACCTAGAGCTGATCCTAAGAGTGGTGAACTAGTAGCTGATTTAATAGACACTAAACTGAAAAGATGGGAGGAAGATTCATTACAACATTTATCTTCTCCTCAGGAAGTGGATTTGATCAAGTCTATTCCAATTAGCCTTGGGGACAGGGAAGACAAGCTTGTGTGGATCCATACTAATAATGAGATTTTCTCTGTCAAAAGTTCCTATCACCTCCATAGAGAAATTGAGACCAGCAATGAAGGTGAATCATCGAATGGGAGGTTGAGTTCGGGGTGTTCGGAGCCAAAGTTGCAGAACAATTCAAACAATGGTGTGCCACAGCGAGTATTTTCTAGATGTTTGGAACCATATGGTTAAAAACTTGGAGCAGGATCAGCTTGAGGAGGCTACTATAACCACTCAGCTAATGTGGGCAAGAAGAAATGAATTCACACATGGAAAAGGTTTCAAGCATCCTACTCTTTTTCTCAGGAAAGCAAGTGATGAGCTGTTGATGTTTAAAAGCTCTAACAACTTGCCCCAAAAGGGGCCAACTAGTCTGGTTCAATCACCACCCAGATGGCAGAAACCAACAGAGAGATTTTACAAGCTAAACTGGGATGTAAATAACAAAAAATGCAGATGGTAGAATTGGCATTGGTATGATTGCTAGAGACTTTAAGGGCCAGTTTCTTGGCACCCTTAGAGCTCCTAGAAATCTGAGGGAACATGCCTTTACTACAGAAGCATATGTATTGTTGCCAGCAGCTGTTTTTTTGTTAAGAAATGTGGTTTAAACAAATCATATTAGAGGGGGATGTGTTGCAAGTGGTGAATATGCCGGATAAGGCTAATACAGATTGGAGTTCAGGGGGCTTATTGATTGAGGATGCAAGGAGAATCCTAAATTCCTTTGCTATTTGGTCAGTGACCCATACTAATAGAGGTGCAAATATTGCTGCTCATTATCTAGCTAGAGATGCTCTTAATCTAGATGAAGACTCGTATGATTTGGAAGATTTCCCTCAATGTATGCAGTCCACTGTTATCAGTGAGATGTTGTAAGTCTTCGGATTGCAATAAATATAAGTTTCATTTCACAAAATAAAAATTTATGCGCCTAAATATTTAAAGAGTGACAACCTGCAAGTACCTTATAAAGATAGATTCAGTATAATGATCCTATTGTATTAAATGCTGTTCTTGGCAATGTGAACTCCAACATTAAATATAATGGAGTTCATATACCTATAGCTATATCTCACCAAATTATAAAAAATGTTTGGATAAAAGAATTGTAGAAAATCTTGATCTGCTTGATAAAATATTCCCTTTCATTATGAATATGTGAATGGATTAAAAATAATAATAATAAAAATAAAAAATAAAAAAACTTTTTTGCCAAGGCTTACAAGGTTTTCTTGGATTCCCATAACTTTTGAGGAGACCCAAGTTGGTGAATTTTGGGATGGATTTCACAGAACCCGTTGTGGAGGATACAACAAGTACGCCATTGGCATGACAAGATTTAATTTACAAAGAATTGATATGATTTTAAACATTTTTTACCAATTCAATTATGCAAGTGTCAAGTGATGTGGATTTAGTATATTTTGAGATATTTGTTGCATATGCACAAATGCCAAACACGGTCCAAGGACACCAAACTTATAACAGCCGCCTACATTGACCATCCAGAACCAACTAAAACAACTCAAGAAAGATTAAAAAGCAGGTGATTTTCTTGGAATATAACAGATTAATTAATATTCAAACTCGGTAGGCAAAGAAAATGTCAAGCAAATGATCACTCGTGAGGTGGTTCTTGATCTTGTAGAGCCATCTTCTTCATAGAAGTCGAATATTCCCAATTCAAATTAATTAGATCTATTACTAACATATATATCCCAACCCTTGATCTTTTCCTCTCGTTTTTAATTTATTAGGACGATTGTTTTGTGTACAATCATACATATCAAAACTTTAATAGCGGCCATAGTGTGGTTATAGGTTCTTTTTTTTTTTTAAATAATAATAATAATAATAATAATAATTAATAGCGGCAAAAGAATGAAGAATTTGATATTAATAAAAGTTTTAAACAACATGAATCAATCGGTCAAAATCCTAATTGCTATGGAGAGATTAATTAATATTGGAGAATATGAAAAAGAAATTAAAATACACAAATCAATGCGGCCTAATTGAAGTAAATCTATTAAACATGATTATAAGCATGATCGACACCCGAATCTAGAAGAGCTGTTGCAGAACCCTCTGACGTATTTGACAAACAAGTAGAGCAACTGCTACATGAACACTGTGTCCGGTCTTTCGTTGACCCTGTGTGACCCAATGATGTATCGGATAATATACGTGACATATTCACCGGAGGTAGAGAATACATTGGCACCGGAAACTTTGAGGGAAGTTCAGGCAATGGAGCTTCGGAATTAAGAACATTTATCACTTGCTTTATTGAGGGTCGGATAATGGGATCGGGATGGCAACACCATAGCCCAACTACCATCAAGCGTTCCGTTTGCTGCTCATCAAATTCCATGCTTAATCCCTTGTCAACAGCTTCAAGGATTTGGCCTTTTCCATAGAGATTCCACACCCACTCTACCAGCCTTACCTTGCTCGGGTCTTCCCTTGGGTCCACTGGCTTTCTTCCACATGCAATCTCAAGGCAAACCACCCCAAAACTATAGACATCAGATTCCTTACTTGCCCTGCCTGTGGTGACGCACTCTGGGGCTAGGTAGCCCATAGTGCCTGCCAAAACAGTTGTTTGTGACCCCAACTCATGGTCTACAAGCCTCGCAAGACCAAAATCACCAAGCTTGGCATTGAAATTTGCATCCAACATGATGTTGCTTGACTTGATATCTCTGTGCACTACACATTGTTCCCATTCTTCATGAAGGTACAACAAAGCAGAAGCCAATCCAAGGGCTATCTTATCCCTTATTGGCCATGTTAGCATAATCTTTCCTCCAAAGAGATGAGTATCAAGGCTTCCATTAGGCATGTACTCGTACACGAGGAGGAATTCACCCAGTGCATGACACCAACCAATAAGTTGAACCAAATTTCTGTGTCTTAAACGACTTATGATTTTCACACTTCTGACATATACTCCTTTCTCCCTTGCTTTGATCCTTTCGTGACCCTCTTAACAGCAATTTCTGTACTGGATTCACTTAAGAAACCCTTATAAACGCCTCCGAATCCTCCCTCCCCAAGCTTCCCTCCTTCGGCAAAGTTGTTTGTTGCATGAGTGAGTTCACGAAAGGTGAACCTCCTTGGCCCAGTTCCCTTTTCAAATTCATCATCCATAAAGACATCATCGCCCAAACCTTCATTTTCTCCATCACCCCTTTTCCTCCAATAGATGAACCAAAGTAGACCTAATCCACAACTCAATACACCAAAACCCACACCTAAACCAACCCCCAACCCCACTTCGCTTTTTTTGTTAACTTGATTTTCGACCTCCAAACTTGAATTGAATGACCAAGAATGTATTGTATGTAATTCTGTGTACAAACCTGTAGAAGCGGAGAAACCAACTCTAACCAAATTAGGAAAGTCGCTGAAATCAACTTTAGAGGAAAGGCTGGAGTTGCCGCCAAAGACAGGATTATCAGCATACGTTAGGAAGACGCTTAGATTTTGGGTGGCTGAGTTATAACTTACCCATGCGTTTGCTCTAGATCCACTCCTGATGCTGCTTTTCCATGTGACATTCGCCACAGAGACAATGGAATTGACATTGATTCCTACATGATTATCATCTGGATCCCAGATGTTTTTGAAACTATCAAACTCAACTGCCACAATTTTATTCATTGACGTGTTAGTGGAATTGGATCCAGCACTAAACAGTCCAAGAGTCCCACCTGCGGAATTGTTAGGCATTTCATATTCAAATGGTGCAATGAAGAAGGCAATCCCGTCACCATAATTCGATGCATTCAAAGCATTGATGGCAAAGGAGAAATGAGTAGTGAAATCGGCAAGCTTCCCTGTTCTTTCATCCCGGAGGCGGACAGCTTCATCATATGAGGCATGACCTACACTTCCACCGATGGAGCCATCGAGTTGATTCCTTGTGAGTTCAATGACTCCATCACAAGACGGGTCTGCATTACCCTCGAATTTTATGTTTTTGATCATATTTACCTGGAAACTAGGGAAGTCGAAGGAAAATGACCTAACATGGGGAAGCAGAAATAAAAAGAAGATGAAGAATTGATTCAAAAGGCGTCGATGGATGTTTTGAGGTTGAAGAAAGCATGAAACCATGTTGGAGAGCGCCATTGTTGAAACGCATATAGAAAGAAAGAAATTGGTTTATATATATATATATATATATTTATATGCATGCAAGATCTGGGATGCTAAGTCAACATGTTGAATTTGCATATATTGTTTTCTAGATTACAATTGCTCAGTCTATTAATTCGGCCTCTTATGGTTATAAGGAAGAGTTGTTCCCAAGTAATCAAATAAAAGTGATCATGTGAATCATCTTGAATGAAAGTTTCAACCAAATGTGGCATCGGCCTATACCTAGGAGACAAGCCAATATGTGGGTCCCATATAGATATGTTTGGATGTAAAGATAAGATGAGATGTTTTAACTTTTTTGAGAAGTGAGATATGGTGGGCCCCATTCAATTAATTAGATATTTGTGTTTAAATGAATATATATTTTAATTATTTTATTTATTTCGAATTTATAGATAAGAATTATCAAAATTACTTTAGTAATGAACAAAAATCTGGAAAAATAAAGAATTACACTATTTAAATAAAAAAAAAATTGTTGGTTGTATTTATTTTAATGTATAAATCATTAAAATATAAATAAAAAATATTTATAAATTACAAAATATTGTCCAAAAATTCATTTGGACTTTATAATAATGTGTAAATAAATTTCCTACATATTAAAGGAAAATTACACTAGTAATTTTGAAATTTCTATTCAAAATTTTCCGGCTTAAATAGTTTCAAACATATTTGAAAAAATAATGTATTAGAATAATTTCTAATACATTATTTTTCAGATAAGCGAAAATTTGTTTTTATTTATATGTATTATGTAGATAATAAATCCAAAATAAACCAATGAATCTCACAATATTTTGGAACAAATGATATCACAATTAGTTAAGGCATTTTTTTTTTTACATATGCAAACAAATATCCATAATTTGTGAATTGTCATAAAATATTACTAAAGTTCACTTTTTTTAAATATCAATAAGCATTGTATGTTTTTCCCAAAATAAGTAATGTAGTAATTTTTCAATCGCACGGCTTCTTAAATACACAATTCACAAAAATACACACATGTCTTTCACAAATTTGCGAAATAGTTTTTGCTCCCAAAAATCAAAATAACATTATAAATTATAACATGTCTCATAATTCATTAGCCAATCCGATGTGCCCACATCGATAACGCAATCGCATCCCTCATTGCCCTCATTGCTTGGGCCGATTCACTGGACATGTCTATCACATGAGATGATTCACCCACATCACCATCCGCAGGCATATGTTGCATTGATGACCGATGATTCAATACATTTTGGATGAACTCATCATTAGGCGTCACCGTTTTAATCATATTGTGTAGCGTACATGCAGTAATGATCATTCCCTGCCTGGCGAGGCGATACTGAGGCATGGCCTCCAAAATTTGAAACCGCCTTTTCAACAAAGAGAATGTGCGTTCAATAATATTTCGTAGAGAAGCATGACGATAGTTGAAATAATCTTTATATCCACGAAAGCGATGCGCACTATAACGATCTGATCGGTGATATCTCTCTCGTGGATAAGGCGGCATAAACATCGAGACGCAAGGATAAGCCGCATCGACAAGATAATAATAACCTAACCACATTTTTAAATCAATCTGAAACAGTGATTTGTAAAATAAACACATTTATATAATTTCAAAAGACAACGTTTTATTTACTCTTGTAAATCAAATTTACCGTTTTCTGGCCATGGGAATTGATTTTGACTTTGACTCAATGCATCCATGAAAACTCGTGCATCGTGGGCTGTTCCTTCCCATCCAGTATACACATATACGAACTTCATATCGAAGTCACAGGCACACAAGACGTTTTGTGCAATCCGGCCATATCAATTTCTATATGCGTTACGTACATTAGCGGGTGCCACAGCTGAGATCATTGTGCCGTCCATCACCCCAATGCATTTCTGCAAAATCATTATCATATAACATATCGCAACCAGAACAATTATATATATTTTAATTCAACAAAAAATTTGAGGCCAAACGTTTAAAAGTCGAGAAGTCATTACCTCAAACCATGGATAACTATGGGGATTTCCCGCAATCCAAGGATGTACCCTAGTTGTGTGTGTTGGCCTGATCACAGTCCTCCCTAACTCATGCAGCGCCCGTATAACTGTCTTTACATGGTGGTTAATAGTCTCACTTGAATGTTGGAAGTGATCCGCAACTACTCGTTGACCTTGTGCATGGCCAACAAGAAGGCAGAACATGGCTAATGATTCTTCCACCGAGGTCCTTTATGTTGGCGCCATAATCTGTGTTTCCCGTAACACATCGCATACATAACGGAATGCGGAAACTTCCATGCGAAACATTTCAAGGCAAGTACGAGGGTTCCCATTCAAAACCGCCTGAATATATTGATCCCCCCGAAGACCTATATTGTGTTGGGGTATTGGGATTCGAGCTCCAGCATTTTGCATGATCATCCACATCATATAAACTATCCTTATTTCATCCATTACATCGTCGTCTCCATCTCCTACCCAAGGGGCATCCTCGTCCGAAAAGTCATCATCGGCCATTCTGAATAACCTCCTTACGCGTGCGTTAAGAAAAGGAAAAATGACCAGTAATAATAAGCAAATGTATGCAAAAGTTCAATGGCGTCACTACAAAAACCACAAGGATATGTCAGAGACAACAATTAACCATAACAATTCGCAAGCATAAAACACAACTGACGAAATAACTGTTATGCAATGTTCAACCAAAGTAGCAGTACCTAATTAACTTATGTCTAAATAAGCTACAAAGTAATTATTACAATAAGCATGAAGTACTATAAATGTTAGATAGAAAGTTATACAACTAAACTCGCTAGAAAATTAATTAAAAACTGCATATTGTCTGATAAAACGATCCCCTCATCAATTAAATAAGAGAGCTATAAACTCCATGCCCATTCATTCCTGCGCTCTGCAGAGATTACTATGAACAACATCTGCAATCCTGAATTCTCTGATAATAATTTAAAGGCTTTGTTTCATTGCTCAAAAGGCAGGCGAGGTTCAACTTCGTCCAGCAACCGAAAACATCTAGCCTGCATATCGATCGACGCATCAGTCTCCATGTTGTTCGATCTGCTGCGCTTCGAGGCCCTCCACTCCTCAACAGCCACTCGCCTGGCCTCAGAACTTCTCTCAATTGCATCCAAGGTTCTGCTAAAGGCCTCATCCATGGCAGGGGACTGGGAAGACCCTCCCCTATGGCGTCGACGAGATCCACTACTGTATGAGGCGGAGAATGGTCTCCCTGGTTGCATGGACTCGTCCATAGGAGCTGGCTGCGATGGGCCCCCTTGATCATCCTGCACTGGCCGACTACGGTTTTGTAGCTCCTCGTCAAGCAGGTCCTCTTCCTCGCTAGTTAGGGCCAGGTCAGACGATGCCTAATGAAATGTCCTCGTCGCAACGGCACAGGCAAATATCGTGCACAACTCTTCATACCTTGGGCATCCATTGGTCTTGAAATGCTTGAATGAGTTTCTTACCTAACATATAGGAATTTATAAATATCATTAAACTGCCTGAGCGCAAGTTACTACACTATTAAATTTATGACCAATGAATGATAAGTTTTCACAGTTACGTACCCTGATTGCGTTTGCCCAATGTTCCTCGCTTGCTACTGGGGCTTTCCTATCTGGATTCCAGCCCAGGCCTTTTTGTTTCATCAGATCCGTAAATTCTCTCTGCTTTCTTTTAAGGCGTGCAATCTTTCCTTTTACTTGTTCAGAGTTAAAATTTTTCTGCCCATAGTTAGACAATTGTTCCGCAAGCCGAACATTGTCGTTATGGGTGATCCTCCCACCCCGCAGTCTATGGGAAACGGTATCTTTGTACAAGATATCAATAAGGACATCCTCCATCCCCTCATCCCACAACAACCGATCACGTATGTTTTCAATCGGCTCATCCATATGGCGCTAAAAGATGTTACAAAATAAATGGCAACACTTGCATTTAAATAGATTGAGGTTTATTTTGCATACAAGATATGTATTAAGGCGCCATAATTTTATAATTTTATATGTTATAGATAACATGTTTATAGGGTAAAGATAAGAAACAAATCATTTTAATTTATTTTCCCAGTCATTCACAGTAAGGCTACATAATAGAAAAACGATAAATCCTAACATTTAAGTACAAAGATACATCTTGGACACAATAAATGAAAAAGTGTTACCTGTCATGATGATGACGATGATCTCGACCGCAAGTCGTAAGGCTATGAATGACCATGTAATAAGAAAGAAACATTGGCAAGTATGAGCTTGGAATGAATGTGCATCTAAAAATAAATAAACAAAATTGGCATGCTAATTGGTACTATAGAAATAATAAAAATAATTTAATAAATCAAGTTAGTTTATAAAGTTATTTGAAGAGATATCCAAACTAAATCATTTTAGTTTTTTTCATACTGCAACAATCAATAGCCATAAAAAAGGCTTGTACTCCGATATTTGTGTACAAATCATCAATCAAATTAAGAGAGAGATCCATGCATCAATGACGTCTCCCAACTTGTTAATGAGAACACAAATAAAAAGCATATATGCATGTGTACAGCATGCTGCACCCTAATTAATTAAACTTGCAAGTTCGCAATCAACGATCCATATATATTAAAATAATGGTGGTGGCAATTAGTATTAATTAAGATATTGTTGATCAAGAACGCTAATTGTGGTAGAGATGATGGAGGGTTTGGTGGTGATAATTATTAAGCACATCAGAGGATTATTTTAGATGAAATAATTATTGCATTTTGTCCCTTCAAAACTGTACAAATGTCTTGTATTTTTTGTTCTAAACCCATATCTGACTTTATAATATAATGAATCACAGAACAAGCATAAGAAACTCTCCAAATCTGAAGCAAATGACATTAACAACTTACTAACTCCAAACAAAGGTGATTTGAAGCCTAATTGCATACTAATAATCACTCCAAACTAAACACTTGATTTCATTCAAAAACAGAGCTTAATCACATACTAACTCACTAGATTCATACCACATATAGCCAGATTTGCACCATACAAGATAACCGAAACATGATCTCAGATTAAACATCAACATCAAACTTAGAGCATCATTAGCGGAGTCTTCTTCTTCTTCTTTTTTCCCTTTTTTCCCTTAATACCTCAAAAGTTATAAAAAAAAATAACTTTCTTTTTATAAAATATCAATAATAATTAATGAAACCAAAACAAAAATGTTGTGTGAAAGAAGTATCAACAAGAACTAATTAGATCTCATCTAGAGATCAAGCTAAGGTACTAGTTATTTATTAACTATCAAATGGCGTCAAGTGAAAAAGGCAATGGCATAAATAAGAACCCACATCAAGAATTATAGTGACAGCACACCAAACTTTGCATATAAAAAAACATAATTAGGGAAGAAATTAACAAAGACCCTGAGACAGAAAATGTGCACATTGAATCAGGGTAGTCGACTTTGATTTTGGTGGGTACTTTTACTTGGAGATTGAGTCATTAAAGTTGGTCAATGACCTCAACACACTCTAAGACAGCTCAACTACGGTTTTGAATCTGCATCCTAGTCAATCATTTTATGCATACACAAACTAATTGCTTACCATTCATAACTTTATCTTTAAGTCTAAATCCTCTCATTTTCTTTTTCTTTTTTTCTTTCTTTTTTTCTAGAAAGTTTCCTAAATAGAATGGTACTCATTTTCTAGACTCCAACTTCAATGTTTATTGCAAGTAGCTTGGGTAAGGCTTGCAGATGCAAGCCATCACTTGAAGAGATTAAAGCCCAATAAGACTACCGTATAGACCACTTCCTTTAATGGGAAATCTGGTAGTTTCAAGTTATTAAAGATTAACATCAACTGAAATATGATCAGAGAATAAACATCATCATAATCAAGCTTGAGCTAAGTTTTAATACAACATTAGCCATTAAAATTCCAGATTTCAAGATAACCTAAGCAACAACTAGAAACTCCAAATGTTGCACCGAAATCTTGCATCCATAGTATATATCACAAGTTCAACTTAAAACTCAGCTTAAGACTCAATTACAAGAGCCAAAATCGAATTTTGGCAAAACCAGTACTCTGAAGTCAAGGATTCAGATTATAACATTTTGGCATAGAATACTGAGTTTATTAAGGTCTAAAAGCAAACAAAATAATGGTCGAATAAACAGAAAAATTTGGTGGCTGGTTCTAACAGGAAATGAATTACCAGAACCCATCTACTTTATTCCATGAGTATTTAAATTCCACGTCTAGCGCCAATGACCAACCCATACATAGTTATTTACCTCATCCAACAAGTTTGAACAAAGAAAAAAACTTTATTTCTTTCATATATGAGTAGATAATAAATTTGCCAGGCCGGACAACAATATTTACACCTGCCAATAGAATAAAACTCTGATTTGCTTGTGTAGATAACAGAAAAGCAAGATTTCCTTAAAACATAAGGACCACATCTTTCAATTTCAAGTACAAGCCAGAAAATGGAGTTAACCTCACATAATTTCTAAGACAAAGGTAAAGCTTTCCTTGCAACTTGAAGCTTGCAACTAAGATCACCACAGCTTAAAACATCATTAATAACAAATTCTATAGATCTCCAATACCATTTAAGTTGGATTATACTATTAATATATCAATTAACAGTGAAATTAGTTACCAGGTCTCATATGTCACGGCTTGTTGATCAATGTTTATAACGAAGTAATATCCCTAACTGTTAAGTATACATGGTAAATATAGAGATGAACGCCGAAAAGTATATGAAAGCATAAAGAAAGCTATAAACAAAATTCAATCTCCATGAAAACCAAAGCCAAAATCATGGTAAATATGAAGCAAATATCATGGTAAATCAAGAAAATCCAAAACCAAGAAACCGCATAAATATATCAAGGGCAAGCAACAATGATAGAGGCAAACTTTTGAATTCCTTCAAAAATAAGTACTTTACTCGGTAGGAGCGAGTCCTGGGAGCCGTGGTGCTGGAGGTGTGCCGGCAACAACGTCTCTTGGCCGTTTCGGTGATGGAGATGGGAGGTTTTCCGTCTTTGAAAGGGGTGGCTTTCCTCGATTTGGAGAGTTTACCTTTATAGACCATTTTTGCATACAATCCCGCGACCTTATGGAGATAGGGGCCTACAAAATATTGCAAATTCCAAACGTAGCTAGGGCTTCAATGGCAGACGGCAATTGGCTTCTGAGTTGACAATGCGCGGTAGGGAGGGTTTTTGCTAGGGCAGCCGTAGAGATGAGAATTTTTGTGTATATTTTTTCAGAGATTTGCACGGCTTCACAGGGAAAGTATCACGCTCAAAGGGCAAAGTTTCGTACGGCTTCAATCATAGAATGGTGGCCCTCCTTTTGTGAATCATGCTTGCCAATCGCCTTTTTACTTGGTGAAGAATAAAAAATGCCGTTAATGGTAGAAAATCCCTTGCATGGAACGGGTTGGTAGCTTCAGAAGGCCTCGCTGTCAACACTGGGAAAAGGAGTTGAATGGGAAGATAGTTGAGGGACGACGGGTGGCAGTAAAGTTTGGAGGATGGGTATGCATAGTGTAGATATGTTGAGTGGGAGTCACGTGGGAGGGAGGACAAATGAGTTAAAGCTTGACTTTAATGTCATATCAATAAACAATAGTTAAAGATAATTTGAAATCTATCAGATTTCTGTGTTTTATCTTTACCGTATGTTTGGAAGTTCTATCTCATCTCACTATGAGATTTGAGATGAAAATTTTCATCTTATTTTGCCTTCCAAACATAACCTTAGTATATGTTTTTTTCAAAGATATCCTAATATAAAGATAATTTGCCCCCCCAAACATTTTAAAAAATCTCATTTAGTATTTAATTATTTAGGTTTCTTTTAGTTTTTTAATAATTTTTTCATAATTACACCTATTTTTTTATCATTAATAAAATCTCACATTGTCATTTTTTTTTAACATCTCATAAGAGGTAATAAAATATCTTGATCTCTTTTATAAGTTATTTGGTAAATTTACAACCTCATTTTTCCTATTTATTTACACTTTTCTTTTTAAGTCTTCCACTAGCTAGCTTGTTTGGATTTTTTTTGTTAGTAAATACATATGTACTACTATCGAGTTAACAATTAGGAGTGAATACAACAAATCCCGCATAGCTATTTCTACCTATATTATAGAGACTTTACAATATTTAATCTTAGATTCAATAAAAAAGTTTATCTTTCTTTACTTAATTTTTATCATTTGCTTCAAAAAATTTTATATGCCTATTTCTATCTTAATTTTATCTTTCACTTGAGTCCGATGGAGCTCAAGTGAGAGGTTTAGATGGGTGGCTTTAATAATTTAGTTTGTCCCTAGATAACAACCTTATATGGTTAATGTTAAATGTCGGTGACACACTTTCCTATCTTAAATGTAGGTTACTGTTCATCCCTACATACGACACACTTTGATAATCGCCCCCCCAATCACCAAATCCTAGTTCCGCCCCTGAGTCCACACATCACTTTCAAATTCAAAGCCAAACCGTTAGGACTTCTTTCATGTTTGAGCATTATTTTTATTGTCTTTTTTATTCTTGATATTTTTTTTTCTTTTGTTTATGATGCTGCAGGGAAAATGGTAGTATATTTTGTGAATTTATCTCCTATTTTGATTGCTCATATATTTAATTATTTATTATTTTATTTTTATTTAATATTTAAAGAAATGATTTTTAGTATATTGATGTATTTTATTTTATTTTTAAAAAAATATTTAAAGATATTTAAAAATTGTGAAAAAAAATAAAATGTGCAATTTGTAGTAGGCACGGCCAGTGGTCAAAGTTGTGCAACACACTAGCTAGCAGCATGATGAGTGATGGCTGTAGGTGAAACAAAATTTTCATTTTCTATTGCCTTGTCAATATGTCTATATATTAAGATTACCACTCTGCTCTATTAGAGAGCATGGAAATTCAACTGCCATGTATGTTTATGTTTCTGAATTTTGTTATGATGTTGAAAGTTAAAAGTTTAACCAAATTAGTATCCAACAGTACTACCATATATATCAAAACTTTACAAACGGCAAAATAATGAAAAATCTCATGATACTAATAAAAGTTTTGAGCACAACATGACTCGATTGGCCAAAATCTTAATTGCTATGAAGATAATTAATATTGGAGAATATCAAAAAGAAAAATACAAAAATAATGCGGCCTACTTGAAGTAAATCTATTAAACATGATTATAAGCATGATCGACAACCGGATGTAGAAGAGCTGTTGCAGAACCCGCTGACGTATAAGTAGAGCAACTGCTACATGAACACTGTGTCCGGTCTTTCGTTGACCCTGTGTGACCCAATGATGTATCGGAGAATATACATGACATATTCACTGGAGGTAGAGAATACATTGGCACCGGAAACTTTGAGGGAAGTTCAGGCAATGGAGCTTCGGAATTAAGAACATTTATCACTTGCTTTATTGAGGGTCGGATAATGGGATCGGGATGACAACACCATAGCCCAACTACCATCAAGCGTTCCATTTGCTGCTCATCGAATTCCATGCTTAATCCCTTGTCAACAGCTTCAAGGATTTGGCCTTTTCCATAGAGATTCCATACCCACTCTACCAGCCTTACCTTGCTCGGTTCTTCCCTTGGGTCCACTGGCTTTCTTCCACACGCAATCTCAAGGCAAACCACCCCAAAGCTATATACATCAGATTCCTTACTTGCCCTGCCTGTGGTGAGACACTCTGGGGCTAGGTAGCCCATAGTGCCTGCCAAAACAGTTGTTTGTGACCCCAACTCATGGTCTACAAGCCTCGCAAGACCAAAATCACCAAGCTTGGCATTGAAATTTGCATCCAACATGATGTTGCTTGACTTGATATCTCTGTGCACTACACATTGTTCCCATTCTTCATGAAGGTACAACAAAGAAGAAGCCAATCCAAGGGCTATCTTATCCCTTAATGGCCATGTTAGCATAATCTTTCCTCCGAAGAGATGAGTATCAAGGCTTCCATTAGGCATGTACTCGTACACGAGGAGGAACTCACCCTGTGCATGGCACCAACCAATAAGTTGAACCAAATTTCTGTGTCTTAAACGACTTATGATTTTCACTTCTGATATATACTCCTTTCTTCCTTGCTTTGATCCTTTCGAGACCCTCTTAACAGCAATTTCTGTACTGGATTCACTTAAGAAACCCTTATAAACGCCTCCGAATCCTCCCTCCCCAAGCTTCCCTCCTTCGGCAAAGTTGTTTGTCGCATGAGTGAGTTCACGAAAAGTGAACCTCCTTGGCCCAGTTCCCTTTTCAAATTCATCATCCATAAATACATCATCGTCCAAACCTTCATTTTCTCCATCACCCCTTTTTCTCCAATAGATGAACCAAAGTAGACCTAATCCACAACTCAATACACCGAAACCCACACCTAAACCAACCCCCAACCCCACTTTGTTTTTGTTAACTTGATTTTCGACCTCCAAACTTGAATTGAATGACCAAAAATTTATTTTATGTAATTCTGTGTAATTACCGGTAGCAGCGGAGAAACCAACTCTAACCAAATCAGGCAACTCGCTCAAATCAACTTTATGGGAAAGGCTGGAGTTGCCGCCAAAGACAGGATTATCAGCATACGTGAGGAAAACACTAAGATTTTGGGTAGTTGAGTTATAACTTACCCATGCGTTTGCTCTTGATCCATTCCTGATGCTGCTTTTCCATGTGACATTCGCCACTGAGACAATGGAATTGACATCGATTCCTACATGATTATCATCTGGATCCCAGCTGTCTTTGAAACTGTCAAACTCAACTGCCACAATTTTATTCAATGAGGTACTGTTAGTACTGAAATTGGATCCAGCACTAAACAGTCCAAGAGACCCAACTCCGGATTTGTTAGACATTTCATATTCAAATGGTGCGATGAAGAAGGCAATCCCTTCACCATAAACTGACTCATTCAAAGAATTCATGATAAAGGAGAAATGAGTAGTGAAATCGGCAACCTTCCCTGTTCTTGAATCCCGGAGGCGGACAGCTTCCTTATATGAGGCATGACCTACACTTCCATTGATGGGGCCATCGAGTCGATTCTTTGTGAGATCAAGAACTCCATCACTAGACGGTTCTGCATCACCCTCGAATTTTATGTTTTCGATCATATTTACCTGGAAACTAGGGAAGTCGAAGGAAAATGACTTAGCATGGGGAAGCAGAAATAAAAAGAAGATAAAGAATTGAATCGAAAGGCTTCGATGGATGTTTCGAGGTTGAAGAAAGCACGAAACCATGTTGGAGAGCGCCATTGTTGAAACGCATATAGAAAGAAAGTAGAAAGATAGAAGTTCGTTTATATATATATATATATATATATATATGCATTCAAGATCTGGAATACTAATTCAACATTAATATGGTTTAAGATAGTTGGTCAATTAATTTAATTTACCTCTTCAAGTATATAAATATATTGTTTTCTAGATTACAATTGCTCAGTCGTCTATTAATGCGGCCTCCTATGGTTATAATAAGGAAGAGTTACGTTGCTCCTAAGCACTTAATTAATCAAATACAAGTCGTGTGAATCATCTTGAATGAAAGTTTCAACCAAATGTGGCATCCTATACCTAGAAGACAAGCCAATACCTGTTCTAACTATATTTATTTAACTCATGCGTGGTCTTCTCAGCATACGCGCGCGCGCTCGCTTTGGTTGTCTGCTTCTGTGTTTTGTTGTTCCACCTACTCCAACTCATCAGGAACCACATTTTTATTATATTAAGGTTTCTTGGACTAGTTCAAATTAATGCAACTATATATAATAAATATATACATCTTGACGATCAAGAAGAAAATGCAGACACGTAGGTATGTACGAATTAGTCTTTGTCGAATAAATATTAATTAGACCTATGATCATCATCAGTAGGTCATCCCCTCGATCCCTATTTGTGTCCTTTTTGTTTTCTAAGGTTATACCTTTTAAATTTTATAATTAATGGATTCATAAAATATTATTTAAGTGAAATTTGTCTACCGGCCATCATAACTCTTGATGATGGCCGCGTGTATTTTGGCACACTATATAAAAGATCCTAGCCGCCACTGGTCATCAGCTCTTTATTCATGTATAGTTAATTGTGAAGGTTTATCGATCGTCAATAACATAGAAACAAGATGGCTAATTAAGGATATAGAAGATCAAATCAAATCAAATTTAGATATTCTCGAACGGATTTAAAACTAATAATAAATTTTAAAAAGTGTTAGAGACACAAAAATAAACTCATAAATTGACGTAGTTTTATATAATATTTAGATTATATATTTGATTATAAAAGTAACAATCTGACATATATACCATATCATGAAGGTACGTCACTTTAGAAATTTACTTTTACATAATTCTTTTATATCTAAAATATTTGTTATAAATTTTATATGACTGCTAATTGCTTGTTTGCATCTAGCATGCATCAAAGAAAAGGCTTAAGCTTGGGTTATAAGCTTCTCTATCACCTTCATCATATATATATATATATATATATATACACACTAGTTGTGTCCATACTATTTTTGAAAAATTAATTGGTTTATGAAAAACTAAAATTAAAAAATAAATAAATGGACAAAAAAGAGAGATGATTGGCTATATATCTCATATAGGTTTCAGAACATCCATGTCAATGGGTGGGTCCTTCTGTTAGAATGAAAATTTGAAAAAGTTTACTCATTGTCTTTATATCATATATTATAATTTTTTTTTCCTCTTATTAAATATGTGGTATATGAATGATGAATAGAATAAATCAATTAGTTTAAGAAGAATAAAATTAAAATAAATTAAAAATAAGTGTGATATGTATTGATGATAAATAGAAAAACTGAGATAAAATTCGTGGAAAAAAGTAAACAAATAAGGCAGTGAGTGTATTCAAACACATAATTTCGTGAGTTGCGCGCAACGTTGTGTTGGACCTGGAGTGGAATATCATTCACGAAAAGGAGTATATTTGTTTATGCTCGATGGGGACGTATTTAGCTTTAATTACCTATGTGTGTGTGTATATATATATATATATAATAGGGTTTATCTCGTGCGTTAGTCCTAGGATGCATCTGATATAATGATTTAAATAAAAAAAAAGTGAAAAAGTCAATAGTTTATTTATCTGAAAAAAAAAATATAAGGCTAAAGAAAGGCAAAATATAAAGATAAAAAAAATATAAATTTTAACAAAATATGAGAATTGGTATGCATCCATATTAGATTATCTATTTACTCTCTATATAATAATAAAATATTATTAATTTAATAATTTTTTTTAATTTTTATTTTTATCACATTTTATAGTTCTACTAATTAAAATATTTATAATATTTATATTCTAATTAAATTAATAAATAATAATATATATTGAGTATTTTAAGTATTTTATTAGTTAAATTTACTTAAAGTTGAATTTTACAATGAGAATGCTCTAAAGTGTTTCTGTTTAAAAGAGTAAAGTCATTTTATTTTTTTTATTTAAAAAAATTGAAACAAAAAGGAAGGAAAATGAATACACTGTCAAAACAAAAAAGATATGAAAAATAGACGTCAATTCATGTGTGCCATAGGGCTATTAAAGACCTTTTGATAAAATATGATCTTTCATTAAATTCTTCAAGGGAGCTACACGTCAAATAGTCAAGGGTCTTGAGGACCTTTTAGTAAAACATTATCTTTTATTAAATTCTACAAAGAAACTACGCATCAAATGGTCAAGTGTCTTAAGGGCATTTTGGTAAAACGGGATTTAAAGGACTTAACAAAAAAACAACAAAAGTTAACGAAAAAATAACAAATATTATTATTCATAGTTAAATAGTCACTTATTATAATAGAGTAGATATTTCTTCATTATTATTTCTTATTAATTTATACCGCTTCATCTTTTCCAATTTGGGCTGCAAATTCTTCGCTTCTTTCGTACTTAATTAATCCAAATTAATAAAAAGAAGAAGTCTTCGACCCTCTTGTATATATTATGTATAGGTTAAAGGATCAGCAGAATCCCTACGCAGCAAGTATCTTATTTATTTTCCCTTTTGTGACAAGTATAGGCGGGCAGCAAGTTTCATTCGCAGAGGAAAGTACGGCTGCCTTCGGACACGCACTCATCATGCATGGTGCGTTTTTGTACAAGCTAGATAGGGAGTATATCATGGAAGGCCATTTTCTGGCAATGCATAAATTAAAAGCGTAACAAAAAAATTGTTTATTTTTAATCAATTATTTCTTACGAAATTGTTATTTTCTGTCAAAATATGTATGTTTTTATATTCGTATTTTTATATTTATAAATAATCATTCTCGTCATAAATAATCAGTCACAAATATATATATATTTTTTTTGTAATGGAAAAAGGAAGGCGAATTACAATGATCAAATCAAGTAGCAATGCTGCAGTGCATATAGAATATTCCAAACCCATTCTACCAGTCTCATTTTATGTGCGTGCATGCATGCATGCCCGGCCTTACACCCTCTTCCGGTAGTAATTTCCAAGGCAACTGCTTCATAAATATATATATATATATATATAGACATGTGTGCAGTCTACCACTCTAATTTATATATAATTAATACTAAAATAATATTCCTATGATTTTTTATTCTATTTTTAAGGGTAATATATTTTTGCACAGCTAAGGGTTATATTATTGTTAATGGTATATACAAGTCTAAAATGCACAAATTTCGAGCAGGCCTTTATAAAAAATTGAATTTCACTATAAAAGAAAGTGTAAAAAACTAAATTTTTCGTTGTGATTTACTATTTTATAAGAAAGCTCGCACAATATTTATACATTTAGAACTTATCCTGACCTTTCTCGTAATTTTAAGAACGTAATTTTCCGACGGTTGCCTTTTTCAAATGAAAGAAACATTATGATCAGAGAGGTTTTTTTTATGTACCATGGCTAGCTAGCTAGCTAAGTTAGGCTGGCAACCGTCTCTACCAAAACCCATGGTCATGGCTTATATGACCCTAGGTCAGTAGGTTTTCAAGGCTGTAAATCCCGACCCTTCCCTCTATTTTTCCTTCAACTTCCTTTTCTATCCTCTAAATTTAAGAGGGTATAGCTGTGGCGTGGTTTCAAAACCAGTAATTAACGGATTTTAGATCAGGAAAATGCATGGGGGCTCCATGCACGCATGGACAATGATCACTCCTTCCGGGCAAGTTGGACTAGATTAATACCGGCCTGTAACTTTGGGACTATAAAGCTAGTGCATACCCTATTATTTCAGCTAGAGATGTAAAAAAAAATAAAAAATTTAAAAAATCGGATGAACCAGACCCAATCGGATCGAACCGGTGAGTTCGGTTCAGTTTTTAAGTATTCCTGCAATACCAGTTCTTCAAAACTAAAATCAATCCTAAATCGATGCAGTACTAGTTTTCATATTTTAAAAATCGGTTCAAACCGAATCAATATATATTTATAATCTTTTATATTACATATGATTTTTTATATTTTATTATATATATATATATATATATATATATTAAATTCTGGATCTATTAATGCAACTTGCACTTTTTCCAGGAATATAATAAAAGCTAGATTCATAAGAAGTATGGAAATAATTCAATCCATACTAAGAGCATTGGCATTGGTTTCATCAAAAGCCTAGCCAAATGTAAAATATGATGAATCTCATAAAAAAAGAGTTGCATTAGATTATAAGCTAAAGACATAAATGTGAAACTTTTAGTTACAGTAAATCTATGGGTTTCTTCAAATTTGAAGGGCTACTATTCATTCATCAAATCTATTTTTTATTCACTTTTAATCTCTAAAGGTCTTTTCTATTCACATTTAATCTCCAACCATCTTGTAATAATAATGTAAGAATCAAATTAAATTATTAATTAACATATGATTAGTGTGATTATAAAATATGAAAAAAAATAAAAATATTATTATTAAAAAAATAATATTATATTATTATTTTGATGAATCCAATGGCTAATCCAATGTGAGATTATAGATGTGAAGGTATTACATTTATAGAAAATATGTACTTTTCATTAAATTTTGAAGATGAATTTGATGAATCCAATGCTAGTGCTCTAAATATCTTCTGGCAGGGGGCAGAGAAATTAGTGACATGCATGCACCAGCTAGTGAAGTAATATTGTATGTGCTTATGAATGCAACACCATTGCTATATCTTGGCAGCTGGTTAGATAATTACTTGGTCTACTAGCAGTGGCTCAGCAAGAAGTTGACCACAAAAATGCACCACAAAGCTGGGATATTTAATAAATACATGGCCATTTTTGGGTTAATATTTTTTTTTTTTGAATGCAATTCAAAATTTAAACTCAAGACTTCTTCTATGATTGTTGAAGTATAGCATCACGTATCGAAAATATGGAACTAAAGTCAACGTTCTAACTATATAACTCTTCTTCTCTGTTACAATCATAGAATGGAATGGATGTAATGTTTTTTCTTCATCTAAAATAAAAACATAAGATCGAAATATTCCCTAACATTCCTTTCCTGATCAAACAAACTAAACCAAACCTTTTGTGACGAGGGCATTACGTCAACCTGTAAGAGTTAGATTTTATCAAAATTCCTTCAAATTTTTATCTAAATTTAAATTTCTTTCAAATTTTTGTTTAAATTTAAGGATTTTAAGTGTGAGAGAGATAGACATATAAAATCTTAAAACATTTATTGCTATCTCAGTATCCACATAAATTTTTCAGGTAGCCTTAAATTATGCTTAGTAAATGTTGTAAACTTATAAGCTTAGAAAAAAAAATGTTGTAAACTTATTTCATGTATCTATTTCTTTCTCATTAACTCATCTTAAATTTGGACAAAACTTTGAAATTATTATTTCTCAATGAATTAATTTTTAATATTGCTTTAAAAGCTCCAAAAATCATTTTATCTTTTTTGGAAATATTTTGGCCATAAAAATATTTTATAAAAATAAACTCATAAACTGACATGCCTTAACATGGTACATGTAAAGTTTTTTTTATTATAAAATAGATTTGATATATTATATAAAGTAGATCTAATGTATTATATAAAATAAATCTAATATAAATATGATCTTTATATGACTGCAGAAGTTTTTTTTTAACCAATATTTAGTGAGTGGATGAATATGATCTTAGGCTAGGCATATAACCTTGACGACATAACACTCAAACTTGGTCTTGAGTTCAACCCTCTCCCCGAATCCAAAAACAGAAACAAAAATAAAAAATAAAAACAATAAAACATAGCAAGTCTTGACCTCTAAAAGAAAAAGAGGCCCCGGCCCAATATTGGAATACCCACCGACCATCATATAGGTATGTATGCACAGGATTTCCTCTGGCCGTGTTTAGTGACTTGTGTACTTCTGTTTGATATTTTTTGGGCCTCTTAGATCAAAAATTGGATTGGACCATATACCATTTCGATCGAACTTCCTAAGACACAAGAAATTCGTTTACTGCTTGATAATAATTGACTGGGTTTACATACAGTTGCTAAATGAAAACTGCTCATGTAAATCTATATAATTATATTTTAAAAAAATTTAAAATTACAATAATATTTTTTTTAAAATAATATATTTTCTCATTTTTTCCTCATTCATCAATGGGTCTGCACACGCAATCTCTCACTCAGGACTGCAAATAGTATTTCTCCTAATAATGAGAGAAAATAAAACTTGTTAGGGAATATAATTCTATTGTTCTCTAAAAATACTCTGTAAAACAACAATTGTATGAAATAGACTCCGTGCCTTAAATAATTTTCCACTACAATAGGAATTAGTATATATATATATATATATAATGTATCAAAAAATATATATATAGTAGTTTCTTTCCCATGACTAGGGGTGAAAACTGACGCCTTTGGTGTAGTTTTTGGGCATAACCGAGACCTCACCGATGTCTGCCATGAGAGCTCAACAATGGCCAAAATCGGTCGATTAGGGAGAGAAAATTGATATTATCAGTCTCAACGTAGCGCAGTTCGGATCTTCGGTCTGCCGTCGGTGTCTTTGTGACGGAGGAGGGATGTCACGTCCGTCGTCCATTGTCGAGTGAGAGTCTAATTTACATTAGGGTTTAAAGTTGCAGGGGAAGAAGTAGATGCGAGGAAGAAGAAGAAGAAGAAGAAGAGGGAGGGTTTATTAAACCTAATTCAAAACGGCACCATTTTACTCAAACAGCACCATTCTATATGTTTTTTTTTTTAACTTCCATTTGACAAAACGACACCGTTTCACTCATTTAAGTAAAACGACGCCGTTTTATGTACATATATTCAAAAACAAATAGATCGGATCGGCCGGTTCAACGGTTTCCTAGGGGTTCAAAATGGTGCCGAACCGTCAATATTGATTTTTCCTCAAATTCTCTCGCCCACCGACCAGTTCCTGGCTGATTCAAGTTGGTTCTGTGCTCTGGCGATAGGTCTAATCGGTTCCCTACTGGTTCCGGCAGTTCTTGTACACCTCTACCCATGACAAGGATTTCAAAACTTTTTGAATAAACTAATTCTTGACTAATTATAAGGTACTTCAGTACTAGGGTTGTACAGAAACAGACGGGACTGATCGTCGCCGACAGAACCAACCATTGCCGACGGGAAACCGGCCATCAGAGGACAGAACCAACCATAACCGATGGAGAACTGGTTAGCTGGCGGTAGGAAATACTAGAAATCAACATCAATCGATTCAGTCTCGGTCTGAACCAAGTTCAAACCACCAAACCAACTGATATATATATATATATATATATATATATATATATATATATCTTAGGAAAAACAACGTCATTTCACTTAATTGATTTAAACGACATTATTTTATACCCACGGTTTTCATAAAAAATATATATGAAACGATGCCATTTGGGTAACTAGGGCTTCAGCCCTAACCCCCGAGCCCCCCCTTCCCCCTTCCCCTCAGTGCGCCATTCCTTCCTAAGCTCTCTCTCTCTCTCTCTCTATCCCTCTCTCCCCGATGCCATCAATCCATTTGAGATTTGTTGATGAGGTTCTTGTTCCATTGTCGTCCTTCTCTCCCTCCATCCATTTGTGTCGTTTCAAGCTTTCGGCTCTCTCTCTCTCTCTGATTCTCTCATCTCCAATTTATTTCAGGTTTGTTGATGGGATTTTTAGAATGATTTTGTTGTAATGGTTTTGTTGTGAGATTTGTTGATGGGATTCTTGGAATGATTTTGTTGTAATGATCTCTCTCTCTCTCTCTATGCAGGCTAGTTTTATCCCCTTAATCGATCGGTTTTGGTCGGTATCTCCCCCTAAAAAACATGTCGATGTAGTTTTAGTTTTGATGGTTTTAAACGATTAACTCTTTATACTCCCTCATTTCATTTTCAACCCTAGTCTGTTTAAGTAAATCTCCACCACATTCGAAGGTTCTCAAACGTTCGTGCGGCGAATTTTTAAAATTGAAGTGTATGTTTTTTCCCAGATTCATTAGTTACTCTGTTCTTTGTCTCAAATGATTTGTTTCATGGTGATCATTGTCATGCATTTATTCGTGATTTGATTAATTTACTTATATTTAGTTAAACTAATGATCTTTATCTGATGCATTTATGTTCACGTCTTCTATTTATACATTGTGTTTTTTGGATATGCATTTGAATTTTAAGATATATCCTATATATGTATTCTTCTTAGGATATGGGAAAGCGAAAAAAAAAATCCAATCCAATAGACATTGGGAAAACTTTAAAGAGTCAAATTTTGAGTTTATCAACAACAGTTGCACTATATAATTACCACTAATCCCTTCAACATTCTGATGATAAACCACTAAAAGTGGGTGAAATCCACTATATTGGAAATGTGAAAAGCCTGGTAAAGAATTTCAAACATGAAGAAAGATACTAGGGAAAGTATTCTAGGAAACAAAAAATTTTCATGCTATGCAATCACAAAGGAAAATTCGGATGAAGGCAATAACAACATAGAAAATCAAAACACACCTCTACCAAGTCTCGAAGACGTTGGTCTTACCAAAAAAGATGATCAAAATGGTGGCATCTACACGAAACATTACGTTGACACTAACACTAAACAACGTTCTGTTTTCTTAATGCCTTTAAATAACAATCAAAATGGTACTGCATTTACATCATCATGGGAATCCAATGCACATAATTGAGATGATGGCATATTATTTAATTGTCCATGGAAGCATGGTTTTAGAATGAATGATGTCACAGCAAATGAATCAAGCAATCCCCAATATGGCACCTCTCCTCACTCTACATGATTCAATTCATTTATGAAGACCATAGCAAAAATACATGTTATACCACTTACCCAGCATTTTGACTTTGACATACACAATGATGATAGTCCAACACCAAAAATGCAAGTAGTAGTTGACCCTGGTCCAAGCTATCGATCCAGGTTATTGAGCAATACACAAGTTGATTTTCCCGTGCTCAATATAAAGTCTAAAGGTTGCACATTAGATCCAATATATCCGGACCCTTTTACTGATCCAGAACCTTATATTCTAACTATTCCAAACTGTTCATCTTCAATACAAGGTAAAGACAAATCTGAAATGGCATCGAACAAGGCAATTGACAAGAATTGGATTAGTTAGGATCATTTTGAGCCTTGGAATGATTTTGAGGAATGAATTGGAAAAATTAGTAGATGAGTAAAGGCATCTTATATTTATATTTTAATATGTGATTTTTAATTTTATGTTTGTTAGCAATTAGCAATTTTCTGATAGTAATTTATTTGATGAATATGTAATGTATCAATGTATTACCATTTTATTATAATTACTAGCAAGGATTCTACCATGCTCGGTTGAAACGTGTAGTGTAGGGGAAGACATTAAATAAAAAGTTGGTGCAATTTTTGTTTAAAATATATGCCATGATTTCTAGTCGCTTGGCCACTATCTCAATTTACCATTATGTCATTTGGCATTTAAACCAAAAAAGGGAATTTTTTTTTAAGGAAAACATAAGTGGTTGTAGTTCCACGATTTTGAAGGATAGCAAATAGATTCCAATCTAGGTGATTCTTCTATGGATTCATGGGCAAAAAAATTAGGAAGTAACCGAATGACATGTTTTCCAAAACTCTGTTATAAAATCTGAATTTTTAAACCAAAACAGAAAAACATTTTGGAAGAAAAAATAAGTGGTTGTAGTTCCACGATTTTGAAAGATAGCAAATAGATTTCAATTTAGATGATTCTTCTATGAATTCATGGGCCAAAAATCAGGAAGTAACCGAATGACATGTTTTCCAAAATTCTGTTAAAAAATATGATTTTTAAACCAAAAAAGGGAAAAATTTTGGAAGAAAAAATAAGTGGATTAACCTTATTGATTTTTGCCTTGTGAATGGTGAGTATTTTTAGTATACGAACATGGTGACAAATAAGAATGAATCACTTGAAAATGAGCACTTGAACAAGGTGTAAATGAAACGAACATCAAATGAGTATTTAAAAAATAACCGAATGACATGTTTTCCAAAACTCTGTCAACAAATCTGATTTTTTAAACCAAAAAAGGGAAAAGGTGTGGAAGAAAAAATAAGTGGTTGTAGTTATACGATCTTGAAGGGTAGCAAATATATTCCAATCTAGATGATTCTTCTATGGATTCATGGGCAAAACTATGTTAAAATCTGATTTTATGTGATCATATTATGAGTCTACCTCCATGTTCAATCAACAACCATTTCCAATTTTGCTTTCAAGTTGAGATTAGTTCCCAGATATTGAAGATTCAAACATCAATCGGTGGAAAAGATTTAGAGCACCGCTTAGACGTCAATCAGTGCAAAAAAAAAAAATTAAGAGCACTGCTTAGACAAATCTAATTTTGAGGAATACAGTTCGGCATAATTATACCTATGCCAACCCTCTTGTGTGGCATTCATACCAAAAAAATTGGAAATAGATTTTATATGGCATTGAGTGATATGCCACCAAGTGAGTGATAAAATGACCGACATACTTGCTAAAATCGTATTTTGATATGGCACCGAAAAAGGTGCTTCAAAATCAAGGTGAAATTGCATTTGATATGGCACTGACTGATAAAATAACCATCTAAAAGTAGAGTTCCAACTCTCTTGCATGGCATTCATTCTGGAAAAAATCGAAAATATATTTGCGATGGCACTTAGTGAAACGACACCGAGTGAAAATCCATTAACTCTTTATACTCCCTCATTTCATTTTCAATACTTTTCTATTTTCAATCCCAGTTTGTTTAAGTATATCTCCCCCACATCTGAAGGTTCTCAAAAGTTCGTGGGACGGATTTGTAAAACTGAAAGGTATGTTTTTTCCATATTCTTTAGTTACTCTGTTCTTTGTCTAAGATGATTTGTTTCATGGTGATCGTTGCCATGCATTTATTCGTGATTTGATTAATTTTAGGACTGTTCATTTGGGCCGGATATACCCGGGTTCTGGTTCTTGGCCCAGATTTGATCCTGGCCGAAACCCACATTACAAAACCCGAACCTATATGGTCCGGTCTGGGTATGAAACCGGGTAAATCCAGTACCCGGATTTATATATATTTTTTAAAAAAATTCTTCATTCCCCACCCGATACACTTCTATCTCTTTTTGAAGGCTAGGGTTTTCGCCGCCCTCTTCTATCTCATTCCATGGCTCCCGTCAAATCCCAAAGCCGCAACTTCATATCTCTAATGTTCTCTCTCTCTCTCTCTCTGTAACTCTTATCTTCGAGTTTGTGAGGTTGTTGTTCTACATTATCAAGATCCATAGAGGTTCTCGATGTGTTAGGAACCAGCTCCATTGTCTTAGATAGAAAGCATGAACTCTCAGCATTTTTACCATTGACGTCCTCCACCCATTTCAGATTTCAACGGAGCCATGGGCAGGTTCAGGTCAAGTGGTAGCTAAGGTTGATCTCTCTCTCACTACCAGGTCTGTCTCGCTGGCGACCTTTCGGTAACTCTCTCTCATGATCTGTGAACAATGAATGTAACTATGGGTAGATCTGGTGATTTAGTGAACTGGGTCTCTTCTTTGTGCCTGGAACTTGTCGAATGGGATTTTTGCTCTGTTTTGCCATTCCCTTTTCTCTTCCATAAAAAAATGAATGTAAATATGGGTAGATCTGGTGATTCGGTGAACAATGAATGTAAATATGGTTAAAATATGGTTAGATCTTTGGATTTTTCTCAAATGTTTTTTCTTTTCACTTCCTCCCCTTTGATGGGTATTTTTCAAGCTTCGAGTAAATAAAATGGGTACCAATTTTTTTCCTTTTGAGTTTGGGTTTATATAGTTAGAATGTTATGAACTTTAGACTCTTTTTTTGGGTATCTTGTCTCAGTTGTTATAGGAGTTATTTATTTTAAGCTGCCGTGTGCTACTTGCAAAGAAAATAAAAGAAAAGAAAGAGAAAGAAAGGGCCTCTTGACATGTGATGTGTTTAGACGATCAATCTTCTTTTGGAAAAAATAGAGGGCAAAAGTATTGTACTTTAAGGCTTATGCATCGAAGAATGAACATTTATGTTGTGCATGAGAGCTTCAACAATCAACATTAATACCTTTGGTTATAACTTTTTAAACCTTTAAATCTTTCTGCTAATCATCTAAAAGTTTTGGTTTGTTTCTGTTTCTCTTTTGATGAACTGAAGGTGGATTTGTGAGTAAAATGCTTGCTAGTGGACCTGAAAGGACCCATACCATCATCTATTTCTGTTTTGAAAAAGTTAAAAGATTTGTGAGTGAAGATATTCTCGATCACTCTGTTAGATGATACATGTATTCGTATTTCTTTGTTAGTTATACTGATTGTGATTCTGTTTGTGCATTCCACCATGTTTGTTAGTTTGACAATAGTCTAATAATACTTCCATGTGATGGTTTCTTTCAGGAGGTCCAGTAGCATCAATGATAAGACAATGAATCCATGCTATATAGAGACAAAAACTAATGAGGATAAAAAAACCCTTCAGGGAATAATGGAATAAGGAGTTGAAAAAACAGAAGACCAAGTTTTTTAGTTTATTGTTGTATATTGGAGTATGATTAAAGCAATGTATGTGTTTTGTAATATTCTTGGCAAATTAATTCAAACAATGTAATATGTAGGGGATGTCATCATGTATGTCCCATTCATTTTGATTTTATTTTATTTTATAAAATCATTCTAATTCTACATCAATATCATAAAACAATATAAGCTTTTATGTTGAAAAAAAAAACCTGGGTTGAACCTGGAATTCGGGTTATGGCTCAGGTATGACCCGGACTAATACGGTCCAAGTTTTGGCCCGGATTTGAAATCCGGGTTCCGGTCCAGGTATACCCAGGTTTCCGGGTCAGACCCGGATGAACAGTCCTAATTAATTTGCTTATATTAAGTTAAACTAATGATCTTTATGTAATGCATTAAGTTCACTTTTGAGTTTGTGACCACTTATATTTTTCAGTAAAATTAAAAATAGAAAATGCAAGACTAGCACGTCATAGAAGACGAACGATTATAAATGATATAAGGAGTGGATCAAGAATGCATCGTGGTGATGAACAAAGTAGTGATAGTATAAATGATAACATAGTTGTGCAACGTAGAAGACAAATGATAATGGATGATATAGGAAGTGGAGCATTATTGTGTGTTGATGGTGAATGAAGTAGTGATAGTACAACTGACGAACTTCATTTTTTTACAATAGGATTAATAGTAATGATGCTTTTTGGTTTTGTTTTCTATGTTCTAGGAAAATACATAGAGCCTTGGAATTTTGGTCCTCCATCTTATGAATGTTAGTATTGTGGAGCAATATCATGGTATAAAGAGAGAACTCAAAAATCAAGGATGCCCACTCAATCAAGATTTTCTTTTTGTTGTATGGAGGGTCAAGTTGTGTTACCTTGACTTCAGAAGCCACCTTCTATCTTAAAAGAACTGTTAAGTCCTATGGGTGTGCAACGTTATAAACGATTTAAGACACAAATACGAAGTTATAATGTCGTTCTTGCTATGACTTCAATGGATGGAAATGTAGACAAGAATATCAACGATGGAGGCAATCCTTACATCTTTCGAATTAATGGTCAAAATCATCATAAAATTGAAACCCTACATCCAATAGATGGTTCTAATCCTCGATTTGCACAGTTATATTTCTATGACACTGAGAATAAGGTACAAAATTGAGTGAGTGTACTCAATCACAACACTTCTAATAAAAATATTGAATCATCAATTCTTATTGCATTGGTCCAAATGCTTAATGAAACGAATGGATTGGTAAAAGTTCTTCATATGGTAAGGGACCATTTCTCAGAGGATAATATTCATCAAATTAGACTACATCTTATTAGTTCAAAAACAACAGATGGAAGAGAACATAATTTGCCCAACTATTCTGAGATTGCTGCAATTATTATTGGTGATATTGGTATTAAAGATGATCATCAAGATATTGTTATCAAATATAAAGAAGGTGGATTGAAAATTATTAATGAGTTACATCTATCATATATGGCATTATAGTATCTATTGTTTGATCTAATTGGGTCAGCAATTCTTCTTGCTTGGACCTCAAATATTCTATCTCAATCCTTGCTTCCTCTAATTCCTGAGAGTTGTTATTTGATCTGACATGAGAAGAGGATGATGATGTTGAGAATGGCTTCACATAACGTCCTAAGCCTTTCAAATATCAAAAACGTGGTCCAAGAACTTGAAAAAAGATCTAAGCATTGTTGACAGATGATTCATCACATAGATCTGCATTAGTTTCCTTAAGTGATATCATCTTGTCCTATATATTAAAAAAATAAAGTTGGTATAGGTAACAAAAATATTATTAGACAATTAAAATAGAAAAAAAATTAAACTTACATAATTTTGAGGCTAGTCCAAGTACCATTACGATTTTTATGTGCTATAGCATACAATTAGATCAAATTATTGTCATTAGGATTTTCTTCTTCTTGCAAAAGGGAAATCTATATTATAACTTAAATTTGAAAAACATATATGCTAATATTTAATGAGGACTAGTATAACGTTATCCATTTTTTAGATAATCGATGAAAATATCGAGAACCTATATGATGGTGTATCGTTAAATTTGCTCTATTTGTTTTGTTCATAGTATTATGTTACTAAAAAAAAAAACACTTTGTCTATATGTTTAATACATATACTATAAAAAAAGATAGTAGTGAAATTACTTAATATGCAGGATATTCAAACATATCACAAACCTTCTCTCATTTGTTCGATGGCATTGTTTGAAATGGATTTTGACATGCGTCCTATTACAGTACTGAACTTCTAATAGTATACATGGAATCGACCTTTGTACCTCCAACATGCATTAGATATTAGCTCCTCAACCGTTAGTGGATCCTCTCGCCAGCTAAAATTAAGTTCAAACTCGTCCTTCAAAAAATTATAAATAATTAGTATAAATACAAACTAATTATAAATTAACATGTTATATTTAATTTTTTGCTAAGTAACTTATTGCCAGGCAACGATTTTTTATGTGCTTTTTCACATTTTAAGAAATTTTAGCCTAAGAGGATGCATCCATCGGTGCATATGTGCGAGTAAGGGTACCAACATAAGAAGCAAACCCAACTACCGAATCCCCAAAGCCACCGGTGTGATCATCAAGAATATCAACTTTACTTTTTCTCTATTTTCTTACTTTCTCTATGCAGACATCCCTTGTAGTGCCTTGATCTCAGCGCTGGCTTACAACAACTATTTATACAGTAATTAAAGAACATATTTTAATTAAATTATTTTATCTTGAAATGGATATTACTTAAATCAAGCAATAAATGTGGTGTTTAATTTGGTAAAATATCTTGTTCTGAATCTGGTGATATTGGCCCACCATTCATGGCAGGTGAACCAATTAGGGAGTCGATAATGGATGGAGATGGCACACGAGTTGCTTTGCATTTGAGAGGCATATCTGTTTCAAACTATAATAAATTATTATTCTAAAAAATGTTACAGATATTTATAACAATGATACTTATACAAATATTAATTTCATTTATTATCAATTTTATTGGACTAGTCGCCCTCATCCTCACTAGACACTTCAGTTGACTCATGTTTTTCTGACATTCCACCCTCAATTACTTCTGGTTGAAGATCTTCTCTACGCAATGGGACTAACAAATAGATTGATGCCTGATTCGTTTTCTTGATATACTTCTTCATTTGTTGGACTATCAAATTCTTCATGTTATTTGTCTGCCTCTGGAATGTAATCATATACATTTCTTAATACAAACTTTTTTAATACTCGCCATGGATTCCTGTACTCCGGATCATCTAAATAAAAAATTTAATTTGCTTGGCAAGAAAGAATGAAAGAATTGTCCTCATACAATGTGAGAATGTAGTGATACTCACAAAATATTCATCGTTACGCACTCACAACCTAGGGCTTGAGACAACCCACAAATTATATTCAAAGAACCATACCATATATCCCTCACGTACTTTAACGCTATGATATCTTTGACAACTTGTAGAAGTCAATGTCATTCTTCCCATGACTTCCTTCGACTACGACCTCACAATTTTGAGTTTTCTATATTGTTCTCTGTCAGCTGTGTGAAAGCTATATTCCCGTACCAAACATCTTGAGTTTTGGAAGGCCCACTTGGATGGATCATGTGTCAGAGCATATAGTTCTGGTGACATTTCTTCTAAATTATCACCATATTTAGATACAATCTCTTCGTGCTTCTTTTCTACATTAGTTACACCATCTGGGTGAAGTAGCTATATATGTTCGCTGCGCATGTTCAAGTTAACAATTAATTTGTCTCAAGTTATTTTATATTCTATGAATTTTAATTTACATTGATATGCAGATTCATCACTAACCTCAAGTAGTTGTCAATTTCTAGACAGTTATTCAAGACATACCATTGAGCTCTATTAAACTCTCATCTACATAGGTCATAGCTCCCTTGTGGGCCTATAGGACGTAAGGTTTGAGAAAACACGAAAAAATAATTATGAGATTCCCATTTGTCCAACTTCATAATTTTGGTCCAATCTCATAAATCTGGTATTAACCCCATGAAAATACATTGAACAAAATGTATGTCATTCATTATCAATGTATGACTCTGCAATGGAACCTTCCAAACGAGCCTTATTCCCAACAGATCGCTTAAGTTTTTTCAAAAACCATTCAATAGGATATATCCATTTATACTGAACTGGGCCAGCAACTAAAGCCTCACGAGGTAGGTGCACAACCAAATGAATTATTACATCAAATAATGTAGGTGGGTACAAACTCTTCAATTTGTACAATATCACTGCAATGTTAGCTTCCATTTTAACTAATGCATCAACTTTTAACATTCTATTGCAAATGTACCTAAAAAATTCCCCTAACTCTGTCAGAGCAATATGAACATCTCGAATAAGCTTTCACGCACACCAACTGAAAACAAACACTACAGAAATACATGACAGTCGTGATTTTTAAAACTAGTTATCTTCCAATCATGAGTTCACACACATCTTGACATGTTCGAATTATAGCCATCGGCTAATTTGATTGTCATGAATTAATAATTTCTTTCTCTCATCATTTGAGAGTGTATACCATCCATGGGGCATATAAGCTGACGACACATTATCTTGCAAATGCAACTCTTGTCTTATCCCATCTTATCCCAAACTCTAAATCTTTGCGAGAGTTAGATGTATCTTTCTTCTTTGCTTCTATTGATATCAGAATGCCCAATATATTCTTGCATATATTTTTCTAAATGTGCATAACATCTAGATTGTGACACAATGTCAAGGTAGACCAGTATGACAACTAAAAAAAAATTTGTCCAATTACATGTTTAATCTTTCAAACTCTTACATCCTTCCCAAGTCTCTTTTATGAAACATCCCCAACTGCATGATAATATCAATCATAAAAAACTCTAGTGGTGATGACCTGCACTCAACACTTCCATCAAACATCAATCTATTTGAACTCCATCTATGATCATGTGGTAAATATTGACGGTGTCCCATAAGACATAACTTTCTACCATATGTCAACTATTGAGACTGATTATCTTTATAACAAATAGGACAAACTATTTTACCTTTTGTGCTGGACCCAAACAAGTTTTCGTATGCTGGAAAATCATTTATTGTCCACAATACTGCAGCGTGTATCTTAAACTCCTGCGACAAGGTCGCATCATATGTACTAATACCCTGATCCCACAATTCTTTTAACTCTGCAATCAGTAGCTGAAGATATAATCTATTTTCTTCCCTAGTGATAACCTTGGCCCTGGTATTAGTAGAGTCATCATAAAATATGTATCCTTCATGCACTTCCAAGGTGACAAATTATAGGGCATTAATATGATAAACCAAGTACTATGAGAAGTGCTCATGTTGCCAAATGGCTTAAAACCATCTATTGCTAAACCAAGACGTACATTGTGAGGTTCTTCGACAAACCATGGGTACTCGATATCAAATTTTTTCCATTGCAAAGAATCTACAAGATGCGAGAGGAAGTTTTTATTTTGGATTATTTGTATGTGATGTCAAGACATATTTTTCGCAGTCAATGAAGAGATAAACAATCTTTGAAGTTGAGAAATCAACATAAAATGTCTTAAAACTTTTTGGGGTACATTATGCTTATCGGATATCCATATTAACTCATGACACACTAGACATGAATCAAATTCTGCATATTTCTATCAAAAGGGAACACCATCATTCTTACATGCATAAATGATATTGTAATCAAATCCTAACCCTTACTTCAATTGTTCCACTTTATAAAAATTATAGGGTAATACGTTATCTTGTGAAAGAGCCTCTTTAAATAGTTTGAGCAATATGTCGATGGCCTCTACAAATATACAATATATAAACTTAATATGGAGCAACCTCACCGTGAAAGATAACTTGCTATGACGGGTACACCCCTCGTACAATTCTCGTTGTGCATCCTACCACACAGTCTTCTAAAGTTTCTATTTCCCTCAAATGGTTGTGTAGATGTTCCTTCTCCATCTCTCGTTCCAAACATTCATCCACTAAGATCATCTAACATCTCTGTCATATCCTCTTCATTATCATAGGAAACATCCACATTTATGTTATCTATGTCGATGTCATTACCTTCCTCCATATGATTAGACTGAGTGTCAAATCTAACTTCTTTAGGAAATGGTTCACCATATAAGACCCAAGGTGAGTTTTTAAGATCGATTCCATTTACATATAAATGCTCCCACGAGCAAATTCTATAAAAAAAAAAACATCACCCCTTGTTTAATTTATGGGTAATTAGTTTGTTGGTTTATATTATTTTAATTTGGGTACTTTATGAAAATAATCTAATTTTTTTCTTTTGGATATTTTATGGAAATCATTTATATTATTTGGGTGTTTAATTTAAAACCATTGGTTTGTTGGTTTATACTTTAATTAGGACAAGTTAATGGTTTATATTTTAATTTTGATATTTTATGAAAATAATTCATATTATTATAATTTGGACATTTTATGCAAATAATTCATATTATTTGAGTTCAAAATTAATAGGTAATTACGTAGAGGTTTAAAGAGGTATTCTATGCTACTGGTTAATTAGGGCATTTTATGCAAATAGTTCATATTATTTTAATTTGTGTATTTTATGCAAATTCATATTACACTTGGGTATTTATTACACTTATTAATTTCACAAACTAACAATATCACAAATCAATATTACAAATTAACAAATTAATTTCACAAACCAACAATATCACAAATCAATATCACTAACAATATTACAAATCACCATATTATTCATCCCCAAATCACAATAACATACTAACAACATTAACAAAATTATACTAATTAATTCACAAATCACACATTAATAACATATCAAACTTTCTTACTAAAATATTCCATATTAACATTAACATTAATCCAAATTTTCACAAATAGTCCCAAAAACTAAAATACTTCAATTATAAACTACATAACTCTAATTATTTTCACAAATCACACAATATATATAAATGCATCAATACCCAAATACATTACACTAATTTTTGTCACAAATACAGAATTATTCATCCCCAAATCACACTAACATACTAAAAACATTAACATTAATTTCACAAACATTAACGAATCACTATATTATTCATACCAAAATGTTTTAGAAACCTTACCTCAAATTTGTGAAATCGAATAAATCTCTACAAATCATCAATACGTACATGTAGGTAAATCTTTATGAGAAAAACCATAAATCAAATCTCCAAAACAACTATATATAATTTGAAATACATAAAAAAAAAATTACCTCAACTACAAAGCTGCTCCTCTCTCTCTAAATCCAACAAATGATGGTCCCACAGGCAATAAGGTTGGTCAGTTGATGTTGGACGCTTTGTCTCCTCCATATGAGGGCATCAAGGTCATCAGACAGGTAGGTTGTATATAATTTTTTAGAATGCTAAATTTAATTGTTTCCCATAACATTGATCCAAGGAAACACGACAGATTCTGGCATCAAGTGAGCTCAATTATGTTACAGATAGCATGAGGAGAGCTAATTGATCTGCCATTATAATTCTTTCTCCGCATTCAATCTGAGTCACGCTATTCTAGTTTAGGTAGTCTACCGTTTGTATTGATGATCTCTAACCACCTAGTCCAATTGGGGGTTAATGTGCAAATGATCGAGCGGAGGCAGCCACAGATCAGGCCCCTTAACAAGATCACATTCAGTAGGAGAGAGGGCCACTTGTGGAAGACTCAAGCTAATGTTCCAGGGCAGAAGATAGTGGCAGGGCGAGTGATATAGCTTCTATTGATGCCGATGTTGAGAGACAGGCTGCTGGGGCTACTTTGGATAAAGTACGATCCCTGCTCGAGGAGGATCACCGACTTTTGATCCAGGAGATCCAGAGGATCGTTGAGCCCGTCATGGAGAAACTGTAGGATTTGGAGGGATGCCTATCTGTCATACAGGAGGATTTTGATCGCTTTACCCAGTAGATAGTTTATTTTTTATTTCACTTTTTTATGTTGTATTGAAAATTATATTTTGTGGATTTAATTAGTGTATCGTTTTTATTTTGGTGTTTGCTAGCTTGTTTATTGTCAAAAACAATTTTCCTTATTTTAATTACCATTCATGATCATATAAAAAATGAAACTCGTTATAAAGTAATGTTTATTTAATTAAAAATCTTATTTAACCTAAAAGAAACTCATTAAAATATTTTTAAATTAATTACATAAAATATTTATGAATATGAAATATTTTAATTCACCATAAATAATACTATATAATATAGTTATCTTTTTTATAATTTGAAAATGATAACTAATAAATTTAAATAATATTTATCTTGAAGGTATTTTGATGCCTTTTAATAAATTATTATAGTTAAACGCCACAATTTAAGCATTCGAATGAAATATGTTCCCATTCAAATGAAACATGTCCGTTCGAACAATGTTGCAACAATTTTCCTCCAGATTTATTTATAATTTTCCACCAAACAACAAGTTTGAATGAATAAATGTAGTGTTCGAAATAGTTTGAACATAAAATGTACGTTCGAACAGTATTGCAACCATCCCTGCCAAATTTTTGCACCAAAAAACTTATGTTCAAGCATAACATTTCAGTTCGAACAATTTTGAACTTTTCCCAGCAAAATTATATGTACTTTGCCGCCAAAATTACTGTTCGAACATATACTAAACCATTCGAACAATCGTTAAATCTCTGTTCGAACGTATTTTTGTCTATTCAGAAGGTTTTCTATGTTTGAGATGAAATATTTCGTCACAGAAGGTATTGTTAGAATAGATACTTATCTGTTCGAATGGGCTAAGAACCTCATCCATGTTTTGAGACGAAATTTGTTTCTTCTCAAATAAGTACTTTAAGGGATGAAATTTAATTCGTCCCTACTAAATTTCGTCTCTAAAAAATAAAATTGTTGTAATCACTTCTTACAAAATAGGAGGAAAGTGAGATAGGAGTGTGGTGTATAGCATTACTCGACCAAGTTAAGAGCAATGTTATACACCACACTACCATCACACTTTCATCTCACTATGTAAGATATAACATATTTATCATCATCATTGGATGATAAATAATTATCCAATAAAACATCATCCAATGGTCATATATGTGCCACATGATTTTACATAGTAGGATGAAAGTGGGATGGTAATATGATGCATAGAATTGTTCATTTGTTATTATAACCTTTTTTTAATTTTGAAATGAGATTCTTGATTCCATCATTTGACCTTAACGTACAATCCACACGGCTACATCGTTACTTCCCAGTGGCGTATAGTACATAGAATTTTTTGTCACATAAATAATAGTTTTTTTCTAACTTTTTAGGTTTATCATGGTATAGTGAGAGCCCAACCCGGCCACCCGATAAGAAATGTATAAAATAGTAGCTAGCTAGGAGAATTGGGTTTCAAATTTAAGAATCTTGAGCAGCTGATGTTTTGTGATACATATGGCAAATCTGTCTCGGTACAACAACTGTACAAATACTTGTGAAGGGCATAGAGAATAAGGAGGCTTTCGACCATGTTCAGTTGCTGTAAAGCTAGGATAAACTAGGCCCAATGCATGAGCCCATGGCTACATCATGGGTCCTGCAAATAAATTAACGATGCAAAACTTCATTCAAGAGATAAAATTACAAAGGTGGTTGGAAGGGATATTTTTAGTCTCCACTAGACTAGGCCTAGACTAGGTCTAGGAAACCCAATGGTCAGGATGTAATCGGCCCACCAAGTGATGAAGGAGAAAAAGGACCTAGAGCCCAGGTGGAAAAAGGATCAACATGGAAGATGGGACAATACCTGCTTTGATGCAACCTATCCGGATGACTTGCGAGGACACCACACCGCATTATATGTGCAGATACAAAGCGCAGACAGGATATCTGATGTGAGGCATTGTTCGTAACAAAATGCCTAGATAGTGATTGCATGCACCCACCTGCCACAGGGGATGTGACATGGAGAACTAGGCCGCATTAGACGTAACGACATGGTACCCTATACAGGAGACGGACGCCCCTGACATAGGAAGTAGGGCCCACCTCGATAGGAAGTATCAAGACTAATCTCAAGTCAAAAACCGACTCTCATGCACTCTTACATAGGAAATCCTCTCTATCATCCTAATAACTAACCTTGGCATTGGAGGTGCTTAATCACTCACCGAGCCCTTACATTGACTGTGTAGGATCGTTGAGCTCGTGAACCGGTGTGCAAAATATGTCGTCAACAATCGAAATGCATGATATATCCTTTATATCATTGGAAAGGAGGTCATAATTTGCATGGAGAGTTTACGTGAGGGAATTAATTCTTTCAAGTTAGAGGGTTATGGCTATTATATATTGAGTCAATTTATACGCTGAAGTTTTTAAAGAGTGACAACCTGCGAGTACATTATAAAGATAGATTCAGCATTATGATCCTATTGTATTAAATGCTGCTCTGGGCAATGGTACAACGTTAAATATATTCGAGTTCATATACGTATATGAACTCCAATAGATATAGGTATACCTATATCTATATCTCACCAAATTATCAAAAACGTTTGGATAAAATAATTTTAGAAAATCTTGATTTGCTTGATTAAATATTCCCTTTCATTATGGATATGTGAATGAAAAAAAAAAAACTTTTATGCCAAGGCTTACAAGCTTTTTTCAGTGGAGTCCCATAACTTTTGAGGAGGAGACCAAGTTGGGGAATTTTGGGATGGATTTTTCTAACTAGGGGGGTGCTTTGAGTCCTTTTACTTGCAAGCACTATTAAGACAAATATAAAATTTAATTTAGTTATTCCGGCCAATTTAAATTTTTTAGATAAATATTGATTTCACACAAGCTGATGTAGAGGATACATGTAAATACGTCCTTTTGAATTCAGATATGAGATGAATAGAGATAATTTATAAATAGTAATAAAATTTATAAGTAAAAATTTATAAAAAGAAGTAAATAGTACTAGTGAGACCTCCAAATTCAACCAGAGCCTAAAAAGGAGGTGATTTTCTTGGAATATGACAGATTAATTAACATTCAAACTCGGTTAAGTAAAGAAATTGTCAAGCAATTAATGATCACTAGTGAGGTGGTCCTTGATTTGTTTTTTTTTTAAAGAAGGTGGTCCTTGATCTTGTAGAGCCATGTTCTTCATAGAAGTCGAATATTTCTTCTAATTAATTAGATCTATTACGAACGCATATTATATATATATCCCAACCCATGATCTTTTCCTCTCGTTTTTATTAGCTTCTATATAAATTACTTTGAACTTTGATTCTAAAATTAAAAGTAGAGCCCCTCAAAATAATTAGAGTGCAAGAACGTTTCTCTCTCAAATTACGTGAAATCTCATGCAGTACCACATATCCTTAATTTTATATTAAGAAAAACACTTCAAACACAAAGGGATTATATAAAAATGAACTCACAAACTGATGTGATTTGATGTGATATTTCATATTGTAAAATTACTTTTATTGTAAGGTAAATCTAAAAGATCCTATGAAGCTATATTAATTTGTAGGTTATTTTTGGGTAATTTGTTTGTTAATATAGCAGTTCGCTTATACTACTAAATACAAAATATTGCAAAGATCAACCAATTCAACCATGCATACGTCGGCTCTCTCTGATAATCAGTACTCCGCCTTGAGTTTTCATGTTTCTCTACGATTCCTACAAATCGCGCTGTCGGCTTAGGACGTCTATTTTGTGTAATGGACGTTGTGGAGACAAATTAAAATATCTTCGAGGTACCAATACAATCGTATATATCAAAACTTTACTAGCGGCAAAAGAATCATGAAGAATCTGATATTAATAAAAGTTTTAAGCAAGATGATTCATTGGCCAAAATCCTAATTGCTATGAAGATAATTAATATTGAAGAATATGAAAAAGAAAAATATAAAAATCAATGCGGCCTACTTGAAGTAAATCTATTAAACATGATTATAAGCATGATCGACACCCGAATCTAGAAGGGCTGTTGCAGAACCCGCCGACGTATTTGACAAATAAGTAGAGCAACTGCTACATGAACACTCTGTCCGGTCTTTCGTTGACCCTGCGTGACCCATTGATGTATCGGAGAATATACATGACACATTCACCGGAGGTAGAGAATACATTGGCACCGGAAACTTTGAGGGAAGTTCAGGCAATGGAACTTCGGAATTAAGAACATTTATCACTTGCTTTATTGAGGGTCGGACAATGGGATCGGGATGGCAACACCATAGCCCAACTACCATCAAGCGTTCCATTTGCTGCTCATCGAATTCCATGCTTAATCCCTTGTCAACAGCTTCAAGGATATGGCCTTTTCCATAGAGATTCCATACCCACTCTACCAGCCTTACCTTGTTCGGTTCTTCCCTTGGGTCCACTGGCTTTCTTCCACACGCAATCTCAAGGCAAACCACCCCAAAACTATAGACATCAGATTGCTTACTTGCCCTGCCTGTGGTGACACACTCTGGGGCTAGGTAGCCCATAGTGCCAGCCAAAACAGTTGTTTGTGACCCCAACTCATGGTCTACAAGCCTCGCAAGACCAAAATCACCAAGCTTGGCATTGAAATTTGCATCCAACATGATGTTGCTTGACTTGATATCTCTGTGAACTACACATTGTTCCCATTCTTCATGAAGGTACAACAAAGAAGAAGCCAATCCAAGGGCTATCTTATCCCTTACTGGCCATGTTAGCATAATCGTTCCTCCAAAGAGATGAGTATCAAGGCTTCCATTAGGCATGTACTCGTACACGAGGAGGAACTCACCCTGTGCATGGCACCAACCAATAAGTTGAACCAAATTTCTGTGTCTTAAACGACTTATGATTTTCACTTCTGATATATACTCCTTTCTCCCTTGCTTTGATCCTTTCGAGACCCTCTTAACAGCAATTTCTGTACTGGATTCACTTAAGAAACCCTTATAAACGCCTCCGAATCCTCCCTCCCCAAGCTTCCCTCCTTCGGCAAAGTTGTTTGTTGCATGATTGAGTTCACGAAAAGTGAACCTCCTTGGCCCAGTTCCGTTTTCAAATTCATCATCCATAAAGACATCATCGTCCAATCCTTCATTTTCTCCATCACCCCTTTTTCTCCAATAGATGAACCAAAGTAGACCTAATCCACAACTCAATACACCAAAACCCACACCTAAACCAACCCCCAACCCCACTTTGTTTTTTTTGTTAACTTGATTTTCGACCTCCAAACTTGAATTGAATGACCAAGAATGCATTGTATGTAATTCTGTGAGCCGACCTGTAGCAGCGGAGAAACCAACTCTAACCAAATCGGGCCACTCGCTAAAATCAACTTTATGGGAAAGGCTGGAGTTGCCGCCAAAGACAGGATTATCAGCATACGTTAGGAAAACACTAAGATTTTGGGTAGTTGAGTTATAACTTACCCATGCGTTTGCTCTTGATCCATCCCTGATGCTGCTTTTCCATGTGACATTCACCACAGAGACAATGGAATTGACATTGATTCCTACATGCTTATCATCTGGATCCCAGTTGTTTTGGAAACTATCAAACTCAACTGCCACAATTTTATTCACTGAGGTGTCTGAATTGGATTCAGCATTAAACAGTCCAAGAGACCCACCTCCTGAATTTATAGGCATTTTATATTCAAATGGTGCAATAAAGAAGGCCATCCCATCACCATATTCCGATGCATTCAAAGCATTGATGACAAAGGAGAAATGAGTAGTGAAATCGGCAAGCTTCCCTGTTCTTGCATCCCTGAGGCGGACAGATTCATTATATGAGGCTTGACCTACACTTTCATCGATGGAGTCGTCGAGTTGATTCTTTGTGAGTTCAATAACTCCATCACTGGACCGCGCGTCTGCATGACCCTCGACTCTTATATTTTCGATCATATGGAAACTAGGGAAGTCGAAGGAAAATGACTCAGCATGGGGAAGCACAAATAAAAAGAAGATGAAGAATTGATTCAAAAGGCGTCGATGGATGTTTCGAGGTTGAAGAAAGCATGAAACCATGTTGGAGAGCGCCATTGTTGAAACGCATATAGAAAGAAGGAAGTTCGTTTATATATATATGCATGCAAGATCTGGGATGCTAATTCAACATTAATATGTTGTTTTAATTTAATTTAAAACAGTGGGTCAATTAATTTAATTTACCTCTTCAAGTATATAAATATATTGTTTTCTAGATTACAATTGCTCAGTCTTCTATTAATGCGGCCTCTTATGGTTATAATAAGGAAGAGTTACGTTGCTCCTAAGCACTTAATTAATCAAATACAAGTGTGAATCATCTAGAATGAAAGTTTCAACCAAATTTGGCCGGCATCCTATACCTAGAAGACAAGCGGCCAATACGTGTCCTATATCTATGTACGTACGAATTAGTCTTTGTCGAATAAATATTAGACGTATGATCATCATCAGTATGTCATCCACTCGATCCCTATTTGTTTCCTTTTTGTTTTATTAGCTTATACCTTTTAAATTTTATAATTAATGGATTCATAAAATATTATTTAAGTGAAATTTGTTGCCGGCCATTATAACTCTTGATGATGGCCGCGTGTATTTTGGCACACTACATAAGAAAAATGATAGGCTTACTATCCTTCTACTATCTATTTATTATTTTTTTATATTTAATTTTTTTTTAATTTTTTATTTTACTTACTGGTTAAAGAAGTGATTATTATTAAACTTATATATTTTTTTAATTTTTTCTTAATGATTAAGAATGTTAAAAAAATACTTAAAATAAAATGATAAAAAAATAAATATATTACAAGTAGTAAATAGGTAGTAGATAGGTAGTAAGCCTATCACTACCCCACTACATAAAAGATCCTAGCCGGCACTAGTCAGCTCTTTAATCATTTAAAGTTAATTGTGAAGGTGTATAGACCGTCAATAACATAGAAAACGAACGAGATGACTAATTAAGGAGATAGACGATCAAATCAAATTTAGTATTCTCGAACGGATCTAAAACTAATAAATTTTAGAAAGTGTTATAGATATAAAAGTAAACTCACAAATTGATATAGTTTTATGTAATATTTAGATTATATATTTTATTATAAAAGTAATAATCTGAAATATATAACATATCATGAAGTTACGTCATTTTGTGAATTTATTTTTATATAATCATTTTGTACATAAAATATTTGGCATAAATTTTATATGACTGTTCATTGCTTGTTTGCATCTAACATGCATCAAAGAAAAGGCTTAAGCTTGGGTTATAAGCTTCTCTATCACCTTCATCATGCATATATATCTACTATATATATAAACGCAGATGAGAGATGAACAGTTTTTCGTCTAACATTTTTTTTTTTCTATTTTGCCCTTACTTTTATTTCCAAATTTCGGTTTTACCCTTGGCCTTCTTCCCATTTTGCCCCTACTTCTATTCTCAATTTTCCATTTTGCCCCTCCTTCCACCTTCCCCGTTCCATTTCTTTGTCTCCTGCAGTGCGCCGCTGCACGTCGGCATGGCCAACACCACCCCAACCGTTCTCTTCCCCTCCGGACGATGTCCCTCCCCATCCAATCTCAGTCCCTCTCGTGCCGCCGTTAACTGCCACAAGGGAATCCAAGCCTTGGCTCATCTGTTTCTTCGTCTCCTCCAATGCGCCACCGCACGCCGGCGTGGCCAACACCACTCGACCCATTCTCTTCCCCTCCGTCTGGCATCCCTCCCCTTCCAATCTCAATCTCTCTCGTGCCGCCATTAACCGCCACGAGCGAATCAAAACCGCCGGCTGTGCGAATAGGGCATAAACAGTATTTTCGTCCAATAATATTTTTCCTATTTTGCCCTTGATTTTATCACGAATATGGCGTATGTTTTGTCTTCTTTCTCGCTTCTGCCGACTTTTGGTTGATGTCTTTTTATAGTACTTTTCATTCAGCTTATCTCTTTGTTTTGTATTTATTTCATCTCAACTTCTTATAAACATTTTCTTTGCTCTTTTTTCATTTTCTCATTCAAGTCCCGCTTAGATATAGAAACACTATCAATTCATCTCATCTCATCTCATCTCATTATTATAAGAAAATATTTTTAATGATATTGTGAATTTTCTTTAATGTGTAAGGGTATAAAAAATTGAATAAAAAAATCAAAAAAATAAAAGAACCCATCTCAAAGGGTGTAGCACTGCTCTTAGGCTTTAGATGTGAAAAATGAGTAATGTTACAAATCGGTTTGAGCTTTACAATTGGACTATAGTATTTTGTTCTTTTTTCCAAATTGATACCAACTCTTCATAAAATTTTAATAAAAAACCAAAATCTTGAAAATTAAACTTTAATGTTGTGTAGCATGTTATTTCCTTTAATTCTGAATTATGTAAATATCGAATTGAATTGTTACATTTTAGTATAAATCTAATTTTTCCCTTTTACTAATGATTTTTGTTTAATGATTTATTAATAAATAAACTTAAATATTTTTTTCATTTCCAGATAAATTGAATAGTTTATTAATTAACTTGAAATTAATTACACTATTTGAGGTAGATCTACAGTTTGTTTAATTTTTTTTAAATGTAAAGGATGAGACTTTATAAAATATATGATTAAATTATTTAATACTTACCACTATAGTCTTGAATTTTAAAATTAACACATTATATATTTATTTTGGAAATAACAAATATATACGCATCCAACTATAACTATTAAGAGTAATAATAGTAGGTTGGTTAGTATAATTACAAAATTTCAAAAGGAAATAAATTATAACTTCTTAATAATTTAAAAATATAATATGTCATTATCACTATTTTATTTAACCAAGTGTGAAAATATTAAATAAATTAATGTTTTTTATTGTTATTATTTCTTATAGTGCTTCTATTTTAGTAATATTAAAAAGGGTTATGAAAACTTTTGAAGTAAATTAAGATGATCTGGTTTACATTCTTAAACTAAGAGCTAAACTACCTTTGGAGTAACGCAATGATTTAACATTATTTTTAGTGCTGAATAATATGGTCTAGAATATGTTAATATATATTAGAACATTTTTAATTTTTTCCTTCTCTGAAAATTTATATAATATTGGAATTTTTCTTTTACATATTTATGAATAAATGTTTAATAATTACTAACAAATTATCATCTCATAAAGAAGATAAAATTAAAACAATTTTTTTTTAACAATCTTTCAGTATAATCCATAATTTAAAAACGTTTTCTCCCATAATCATATGAATTCACCCCATCTTTTTTTATATAGAAACCTAACAAAATTATCATTAACATTAATTTTAATTTTCAAATTGTAATAAACATCATTTTTTATTTAAATATGTTCTTTATACTTTTGATATATGTAGGGACAGTATGAATATAGGTAGATAGAGCACATTAACTTTCTGTTTTAATTATATTTCACCATTTTATAATTCGTAATAAAATTTTATAAGTATTAATATTTTTATTATTAATTTAAGCTTTTATTAAAATTTTCTTATTAAACTTTTCCGTTATATAACTAAATAAAACACTGATTTATATGGATCTATCATTTCTATTAAGTTTATATTAGGTTTACCTCAGGTTATGTAAATCTATAATTTGTTTTAATTTTGTTTAAAAAAATTTGGTCACTTTCTCATTTCTCATTTGCTATCAATTTTTTCTTTTTTATATATTTGTAACTGGGCAACATGTGCAGTGCACATTGTTCCTTACCAGTATATATATATATATATGCTTCGTCAATATATAGGTTGCAAATGTTGACTCGTACTATTTCTTCCATATTATTTCTTATTAATTTATACCGATTAATGATCGATCTCCAATTTGGGCTCCAAATTATTCTTTGCTTCTTTCGTACTTAATTAATCCAAATTAATAAAAAGAAAAAGTCTTCGACCGGCCTCTTGTATATATTATGTAGGTTAAAGGATCAGCAGAATCCCTACACAGCAAGTATCTTATTTGTTTTCCCTTTTGTGACAAGTATAGGCGGGCAGCAAGTTTCGTTCACAGAGGAACGGCTGCCGCCGGACAGGCACTCATGCACGGTGCCTTTTGTACAAGCTAGCTAGCGAGTATATAAATATGCAAGACCATTTTCTGGCAATGCATAAATTAAAAGCGTAACAAGAAAACTGTTTATTTATAGTCAGTTATTTCTTGCGAAATTCCTATTTCCTGTCAAAATGTCTGTTTTTATTGTAAATATATAGTCATTCTCGTCACAAATAATCGGTCACAAATATTCGTTTTTCTTATAATAAAGAAAGATACAACAGATCGAAGTAAGGCGAATTACAATGATCAGTGAATCAAGAAGCAATGCTAGCTGCATTGCATATAGAATATTCCAAACCCATTCTGCCAATCTCATTTTATTATATATTCCTCTTCTGAAGGATCAAGTGCATGCATGCATGCCCGGCCTACCCTCCTCTGGTAGTAATTTCTCTGGCCACTGCTTCATAAATATATATAGACATGCATGTCTACCACTCTTTATATATAATTAATACTAAAATAATATTCCTATGATTTTTTATTCTATTTTTTAGGGTAATATATTTTTACACAGCTAACGGTTTTATTATTGTTAACGGTATATATAAGTCTAAAATGCACAAATTTCGAGTAGGCCTTTTATAAAAAATTTATTTTCACTATAAAAAAAATGTAAAAAACTAAAATTTTCATTGTATGATCTACATTTTTATAAAAAAGCTTGCACAATATTTATACACTTAGAACTTGTCCCTAACCTTTCTCGTAATTTTAAGAACGTAATTTTCCCACGGCTGCCTTTTTCAAATGAAAGAAATATTTTGATAAGAGAGAATTTTTATCTACCATGGCTAGCTAGCTAGCTAAGAGCACTCTTATTGGATTAGCCAAAGTTAAAGGACATTTTTTATGAATATAAGAGAAATTTAACTTTTGGCTATTCCATTCACATAAATCTCTACATTGGAATAGCCATTTTTTCATTATATAACAATAAAATAATATAAGATAAATTTAATTTTGATTATTCACATCAAATCTCCACATGGAATTATTTATTTATTCATTATATAGTAATGAATAATTAATAATTTCAAAATTATTTAATTTTTTTAATTATTATTTAATTTTATTTTATCATATTTTACTATTCATAATATTATATATTAATTAGTAATCATATTCTAATTAAATTATGGGTTAAAAAATTATAATTTTGAGAGGGAATGGAGAGAGAGGTTGATAGAAAGAAAGGGAGAGAGAAATAACTAATAAAAAATGTATTTGATGTATGAATAGTTATTTTCAAATTTAGAAATACTTTTGATGTTTCCTGTAGTTAAAATCTAAATATTTGGATTTTAGCTAATCCATTGTGATGAAATTTTGAAATCTAATAACTAAAAGTGAGATGAATTTAACTTTTAGCTAATCTATTGAAAATGCTCTAAATTAGGGCAACCATCTATACCAAAACCCTTGGTCATGGCTATGACCCTAGGTCCGTAGGCTTTCAAGGCTATAAATCACAACCCTTCCCTCCATTTTTCCCTTCAGCTTTCATTTATTTCCTCGAAATTTAAGAGGGTATAGCTGTGGCCGGACAATGATCACTCCTTCTGGCCAAGTTGGACTAGATTAGGCCTGTAACTTTGGCGATGATAAAGCTAGCGCATGCCCTATTTCAGCTAGAGATGTAAAACAAAAAATTGAAAAATCAGTTGAACCAGATTCAAAATTAAAAAATCAGTTGAACTAGACTAAATCGGATAGAACCAATGAGTTCGGTTCAGTTTTTAGGTAGTTCTACAATACCATTTCTTAAAACTGAAATCAATCCTAAATCGGTGCAGTACTAATTTTTATATTTTAAAAACAGATTCAAACTGAACCGATATATATATTTATAATCTTTTATATTATATATGATTTTTTATATTATATATATATTATATGCTAAATTAACCTTATTATTCAATTCTATTAATCTTATAACATAAAATTAATATAATATGTGATATAACATAAAAATAATTTTATAATATAAGCTTAATATAACATATAATTTTAATTTTAATTTTAAACATAAATATTAATATTAAGTTATTAATCTAAACTTACTTTTAATATATATATATCAAGGTTACATTTTTGGCATAATAAATTATAATATATATATATATATATATATATATATATTCCTTTTGCCAATACATTTTTACACGTATGATCATTTATACTCATATAAAAAGTTTAGAATTTATATAGACTATAGTTAAATTCAATATTATACTAGTATATGTTAATTATTATAAAATAATATATTTATACTATAATATAAATAGACTAATAGTTTAGTATATGTAAACATCATATTATTACTAGCATAGATAATTCATAAAATCGAGAAAAGGGGACCGGATCAGACAAAAAGGGGAAAAACCGAAAGTCTTGGTTTCAATAGTCAATCGATTCGATATCGATTATTAAAATTTCAAAACCGATATATACTGTTTCGATTCTAAAAAATATATAAAACCAAATCAGATCAGACCAATTACATCCCTAATTTTAGCCTTTTCCTTTATTCTTTGGGTGTCAAGACTCAAACATTACACTTTCTATGGTCCAGTTAGTGGGGGAATCTGTCATAGATTTATTAGATTGAATCAAAAGCATTGACAGTCCTAGCTATATTTGATCCAAACCCGCAGGCTCTAATTAAATTCTGGATCTATTAATGCAACTTGCACTTTCTCCAGGAATATAATAAAAGCTAGATTCATAAGAAGTATGTAGATAATTCAATCCATACTAAATATCTTCTGTCCGAGGGCAGAGAAATTAGTGACATGCATAAATGCATGCACCAGCTAGTGAAGTAATATTGGATGTGTTTATGAATGCAACACCATTGGTATATCTTGGCAGCTGGTTAGATAATTAATTGGTCTACTAGTAGTGGCTAAGCTTTGCTTAGTGATAAGGCAGCTGCAATACCAGCTGGAGGCTCAAAGGACTCAGAGAATAATTCAGAGGAATAAAATGAAATCGTCTAGAAGCTTACAGTTATAACAGAAAGTATGCCCTGACAATAAGTAGTGTAAAGTCTGTAATGTGTGAAATGCCTATATATACTGTGATCATTGTACATGGACTCATATAGAAAATACATAGAGGTTTTTATGCACATTATTTCATTCTCACATTGTTTCAAACAATTAGTGCTCTGCATCATTTCCTTCTTCATTATGGTATCAAGAGCGTAGAAGGACTCACGTCCAATTTTTTTTTTCTTTTTCCATTCCAGTTTTTACCTGTGTCTTCCATGGCTACTCTCGCAACAACCTAGCCCCTCAAAACTACCTTAATCCACTCTGCTTCTCAATTTATCACAGTCAAACTCACTATTGACAATTTCTTATGTGATGCCCCGACTGTAGCGCCCCGACTCCCACATACAAAAAGTCTCTGGAATCGTGACATTAGGATGATGACAACACGTTCACGCATCCTAACGACAAGTGCCAAGTGTGTGCAACAAATAAATAGTGCACAATAAAATATGCAATAAATAAGTCAGCTAGTACCAGAATTTTAGTTTAATACAAATATCCAAATACAAAGCGTTAAAAACAAAAACCAAATGTCCCAAATAATACAAGGCTGAAAAAGAACATAACACGAGTGATCCCAGATCACTTCTTCTGCAGAGCCAAATTCTCAGACTCGGCGTCTGCATTATTAACAACAAAATCTGCAGTACTATTAAATGGTACCACACATAAGTTATAACCCAATCAATCTTGAGATAAAAACACATTTAATGCGACCAACCATGCATGCATATGATGCAATATGCCTGAAATCCAAAAATATCATTTTTCCCGAAAATTGATATTTTTTCAACACACGCCAAAATCCCATTTTGGCCCAAAAACATTTGCAATAAAACATTTCCACCATTTTCCCAGAAGGCCCAAAGCAAATATCCATCATTTTTCCAGAAAATGACTCACACAAAATGCATATCCAACACACGTTATTTTCTCAGAAAACAGTCATTTTCCATTTTTTTTCATTAATCCATATGTACCATGGTCTCCCCTAGGGACCATCCGCATGTCCTGGCTACATAACGAGCGATGCCCAGTTCCACACCCAGTGGGTTCATGGCCAAGTATCCTCTGACCCCCGCCAGCAGAAGGGCCACGGAGTTGGTACGTAACTCGTCCGATCCTGTTGTCGCCCAACAACAACTTAGGGGACGTCAATCAATATATTCCGCTCCCGAGTGACCAGAAGAGCTCCACCAAGATAATACCCCATCTCGGCTTGGGGTCATGATACACACGCACCCAAAATCCATTCCACACATAAAAACTCAGTTTTCAAAATATCCACAAGATCATTAATGCAATTACACGAAAACCCAATTTTTAATTTACAAACATGAACATGCGTGCATATGCAATGTACCAAAACGACAACAATGTCCAACCAACCAAATCACAATATAACCAACACACAAATACTCTGTCCTCAAATCCATCCACCCCCGTACTCCTCGGACTCAGTCCGAAAACCAACTAGAACACAGTGAAATCAGTTAGTGCAAAAATATATTTAAATCTCAAAGTTTGTTTGGAAAAATACTTACAGCGCTATAATATAATTTTTGGAGGGTCAATGATGAACTGGAAACGCCAAAACAGCAACTCCACAGTGTAAAATACACTGTAGCCATGGGTCTCAAAAATCCACTTTTGAACAGGGTCAAACCAAGACTTGAAATTGATAGGGTAGGGTCTAGGGAGGTCGGTGAAGCTAATGGTGGTGGCCTTTGGTCGTGGGTGGCGGCACAAGGGGCGGTTTTAAGGCTGAAAAGTGTAAAACGGAGATGTGGTTAATGCGGCTTCACCGGTAACGGATTGGGGCCGAGGTTGGGTCCATTGGGTTGCTGGGAAGTAGAGGAAGAAGTGGTGAAAAAATGGTGGCCGAAGGTGGCCAAACGGCAGTGCTGGAGCTCAAAACGCTGAGCGGCTTAGGCAGTGCGTGCGGGCTATTGCCGACGAGGGAGTGGCTGAGATCAGAGGTGTGGAGTCACCGACGACTGAGGGAGCTTTTGGGCCGGGCGGTGCTGACCATGGCGACTCGCTGTGGTGGTTGGGTGGAAAAGGCCGAACGCACGGTGAGAGAGAGAGAGAGGCTGGGTCGTGCGGGCAGGGAGCAGGGGAGAAGAAGGAAAAAGGAAGAAAAAGAAAGAAAAATAGAAAAAGAAAAGGAAAGGGAAAAAGAAGAGATCCAGTCTTTTCATCTTGGGGTCTCGAAACTGATCCCACGAAAAGGATGATAAAACTGCAAACTAAATAAAATAATTTAAACGCAGTGAAAGATTTAAATAAAACAATACTAATTTTAAAACTCAAAAATAAACCAATTTAAATTAAAGATCACTTTAAATTCAAAACAATAATTAATAAGAAGAAAGCACCTAAAAATAATTTTCAAAACTTAAAATATTATAAAAAATAATATAATAAAACCCTCATAATATTAAAACAAGAGAATAAATCTTTAAATCAATTAAAATAATCCTTCAATAGAAATACACTAAAATACGGGGTGTTACACCGACTCCCACATACAAAACAACATAGGAATCATGACGTCAGGATGATGACAACACGGGTCACGCATCCCAACGAAAAATGTTAAAGTGTGTGCAACACGCAAAGTGCACAACAAAATGCAGCAGATAAATAATTAAATCAACTAAGTACCAGAATTGTTTAATATAAATAATTCAAAATAAATATCCGTTAAAAAGTTATACAGTTATCCATTATAAATATAATAAAAGCCAAATACATACACGAGTGGGAAACAATTCCCATAATCCAAATCAACAATAACCACATGTCAACTCTTCCAGGGAGTCGATCCTACAAGCTCCATATCCTCATATGCACCAAAATCTACGGTACCATAAAATGGTACCGCAGGTAAGTAATAATCCAAACAATTCCTGAGATAAAAATACATTGATACTACCAACCAACATGCATGCACATGATGAAATATGCCTTAGCCTCAAAACATCATTTTTAAAAAAAAAAAAAAAGATTATTTTATAAACACTCGCCAAAATCCCATTTTGGCCCAAAAATAATAATCCATCATTTTCCCAGAAAATGATTTACACAAAAATATTAATCGGACTCTGTAGGTGGGAATCACAGGCAGGACTCTACCACCATCCCTGCTTAACACCATCCCTACCGCGTGCACCATAGGTAGGACTCACAGGCGGGACGACACCACGATCCCTGCTTACCACCATCCTTATCGCATGCACCGTAGTTGGGAACCATAGGCCGGACTCTACCACCATCCCTACAGTTCCTTTCCACACAACAAAAACCCATTGGAGCACTGTAGGCGGGAATCACATGCGGGACTCTACCACCATCCCTGCTTACCACCATCCCTATCGTGTGCACCGTAGGTGGGAATCATAGGCGGGACAACACTACCATCCCTGCTTACCACCATCCCAACACGTACACCGTAGGCGGGAATCGCAGGCGGGACTATACCACCATCCCTACAGTCTCTTTTCCTTTTTCTCACATGAAAGTTCAGTTTTCAAAAAAATACATGAACATGAATGCAATTACACGAAAACCCAGTTTTCAATTTATAAACATGAACATGCGTGCAATATGCAATGTACCAGACCAACAACAATATCCAATAACCAACCAATTCCAATAACTAAACACACAACAACTCCAACCTCCAATCCATCTGACCCACATAACTCCTCGGACTCAGTCTGGCACAACCAACCAATCACAGTAATAATAAATGAGTTAGCGCAAAAATATATTAAAATCTCAAAAGATGTTTGGAAAAATACTTACAGCTCTTTATAATAATTTTCGGAGGATCAATGATGAACTAGAAATGGAAAAATAGTAACTCCACAGTGTAAAATACACTGTGGCCGTGGGTCTCAAAAATTCACTTTTGAATGGAGTCAAACCAAGACTCGAAATTGATAGGGTAGGGCCTAGGGAGGTCGGTGAAGTTAATGGTGGTAGCCTTTGGCTGTGGGTGGCAGCGAAAGGGGTGGTTTAAGGTCCGAAATGTACAGATCGGAGATGTGAACAATGGGGCTTCATGGGTGACGGATCGGAGCTGGGGTTGGGTGGTTTAGGTTGCTAGAGGGCCACCGGTGATGTGGTGATGAGCTGGTGGTCAGAGGTGGAGGCACGGCGGCGCTAGAGCACCAAAACTGTGCGGCTTGGAGCCGTGCGTGGAGGAGAATGGCGGAACGGGAGAGGCTGAAAATTTAAAGGGAGGGTCGCCGGTCGGTGGGGAAGAGATTGGGATGGGCGGTGGCTATCATGACGGCGCACGGACAATGGTACACGGCGACGCTGTGGGAGGAGAAATAACCGGAAGGAAGGGAGAAAAGGGGGAGGTCGCGGGCGGGCTGGGAGGCAAGGGAGGAAGAAAGAAGAAAAAGAGGAAAGAGAAAAAGGAAAAAGAGGGAAAAGAAAAAAAGATGGAAAAAAGTTGAAATCCTGTCTTTTTATCATGGGTCCCGAACTGATCCAATGAAAATGATTTTAAAACAATAAGCTAAATAAAATAATTCAAATGCAGTGAAACACTTAAATAAAATAATAATAATTTGAAAATCCATAAAAAATTAATTTAAATTAAAGATCAATTCAAATGTAAAACAGTAATTAATATTAAGAAAACACATAAAAAAATAATTTTTCGCAACTTAAAATATTAAAAAATAATATATCAAAACTCCCTTAATTTTAAAACAAGAGAACCAATATTTAAATTATTAAAATAATCTTTTAATAAAAATACACTAAAATACGGGGTATTACATCTTACTTTGGAAAGAACAAATTGTGCCATTTCTAAAAGGTCATCATCTTCTTGGCTTCGTTGATGGTTCTTTCCCCACCCCACCTCTTCTAGCTGATAAACCCAACCCAGCATATACCAGTTGGCTTCAGCAAGATCAACTACTACTCTCAGCGATAAACTCTTCTCTTTCCGAAAATGTACCTACTTAAGTTCTTGACTGCACAACTTCATGTGTTGTCTAGACAACGCTGCAAGATTTATTTTCTACAAAATCAAATGCTCATGTTGTACATACTCAATACCAATTAGCTAGCCTTAAAAAGGGATTTGAATCTATATCTGAGTATTTCAACAAAGCAAAATCTCTGGCTTCCTCACTTGGGGCTGATGGGCACCCTCTCTCTAAGTCTTAATTTTCAGTATACTTACTTGCAGGTGGGTACCGAATATGAGTCCCTAGTCACCTCCATTACAACACGTCCAGACCCCATCTCCACCCATCAGCTTTATAGCTTTCTATTGAATCATGAGTTGAGACTCAATCATCAAACCCAGTCCTTACTTTCTAGAACCAATCTCTCTATTCATGTTACTACCGTTCGCCCACCCACTACAAATTTTCCTCGTGGTCGTGCCCCATTTTTTCCTCAAGGAGTGTTAAGAGAAGAATTGGTAAAAGGTTTCATATATTTCTCATTGATCTTTGTAAGAATATATAGACATCCGAATATGACTTTACATGGAAAGAAAATAAAATCAGCTTTACAAATCAGTTATACAAGTAAACATATATTCTATAATGGTGAGATTGCTAGAATCATGGGATTGCTAGAATCATGAAATTGATAGAATCATAGAGTTGCTAGAATCATGGAATTGCTAGAATCATGGGGTTGCTAGTCTGTAATACTCCCCCTCAAGTTGGCGCATAAAGATCCGTAATACCCAACTTGCGATATAAGTGATTAAAAAGATCAGATACCGAGGCTTTGGTGAAAATATTGGCGATTTGCTCGGAAGATGGAAGATGAACGGTGGTGAAGAGTGCAGAATGAAGTTTGTCGCATACAATGTGGCAGTCAATCTCAATATGTGTTGGTAAGCTCATAAAAAACAGGATTTTGAGCAATGTGGAGAGCGGATTGATTATCACAATAGAGAGTCATAGGAGTTTTATGTGAGATGCCTAGGTCATGAAGGAGCTATTGTAACCAGACTAGTTCGCATGTGGTGATGGCCATGGCACGATATTCAGCTTCTGTAGAGGAGCAAGCAATTGTAGTTTGTTTCTTAGTGCGCCAGGAAATGGGACTAGAACCAAGTATGATGAAGAAGCCTGTGGTGGAGCGTCGAGTAGTAGGACAACCAGCCCAATCAGAATCTGTGTAAGCACTGACATGAAGATCATTAGAAGAGGGTAAGAAAATGCCTTGTAATGGAGCGCTTTTAAGGTAGTGGAGAACACTAGTGGTGGCTGTCATATGAGGAATACAGGGAGCATGCATGAATTGACTAAGAATTTTGACTGCAAAGATGATGTCGAGTCTGGTGATGGTGAGATAGATGAGTCATTCAATTAACCGTCGGTAAGGAGCGGGATCAGGAAGAAGGTCACCATCAGTGTCGTTGAGCAAGGCAAGAGCCAAGTTGACCACTATCAGCAAAAACGTCTAAGGCATATTTTCGCTGATTAAGAAAAATGCCAGAAGGAGAGAGAGTGACTTCAAGTCCAAGGAAATATTTCAGAGGTCCAAGATCCTTGGTTTTGAAGTCAGTTGAAATAACAGATTTGAAAAAAGTGACCTGAGAGAATCATTGCCAACAACCAAGATGTCGTCCACATATACAAGAATAAGTGTAAGACTAGTAGGAGTAGTCAAGGTGAACAGAGAGTGGTCTGCCTGAGATTGAACAAAACTTGCATTAAGAAGAACAGATGTTAGTTTGAAAAACCAGTTGCGGGATGCTTGCTTGAGGCCATAGAGGAATTTCTGGAGACGGTATACGCGGGTCTCCCCCTTAATACAGTATCCAAGTGGTGGGGTCATGTAAACTTCTTCATCAAGTTCGCCATGTAGGAAGGCATTATGGACGTCTATTTGGTGAATGATCTAATTTTTTGTTGCAGCAACGGCGAGTACATAGCGGACTGTGGTCATTTTGGCTACTGGAGCAAATGTTTCATGGTAGTCTATGCCTTCCACTTGAGTGTAGCCTTTGGCCACTAGTTGGGCCTTGTAGCGCTCAACAGTACCGTCAGCTTGAGTTTGGTCTTGAAAATCCATTTATAACTGATGGGTTTCTTACCATTAGGGAGAGGTTCAAGTGTCCAAATGGAGTTTTCTTCAAGGGCACGGATTTCAGAGGTCATAGCGTCACACCAGTAAGAGTGGCGATTAGCTTCTGAGTAACAAGTAGGTTCAACAGATGCAGTAAGGGCAGTTAAGAAAGAATAATGAGCAGGTGAAAAATGAGAGTATGACAAAAAAGCAGATAAAGGATGAGAAATACCTGAGGACTGTGCAGCAGTCGAAGAAGCAATGGACTTCGTGGGTATGGTGGGCAAACATAATCAAGAAGGTATGCTGGTCGAGTGATATGGCGACGGGGACGGGAAGGTGGGATAGATTCAGGGGCAGGATCAGGGTTTATGGCCGATGATGAGGGAGGTGAGATAGGTTCCGGAATGGGTAAGGGAAGAATGATGGAGTTGGGGGAAGGTGTAGTGGCAATATGTTGGAAAGGAAATTGGTCTTCATGAAAGGTGACATATCGTGAATAGAAAATGGCGTCGGTGTCGAGGTTATATAATTTGTAAGCTTTGCGGTTGCGAGGATAACCGATGAAGACACAACGGGATGCTTGGGGTGAGAATTTATCTCGATTAGCTTTGAGAGTCTGGGCATAACATAGACAACCAAAAACACGTAGGTGGGTGTAAGTAGGTTGTGTGATGAGGTAGGCAGCAGTGAGGATGCATTCGCCCCAAAATTTAAAGGGTAAATGTGCCTAAAAGCGAAGACTTCGTGCCACATTCAGGAGGTGCCTGTGTTTACGCTCGGCAACACCATTTTGTTGAGGAGTTTCAACACGTGTAAGTTCATGAATGATGCCGTGGTTTTGAAAATAATTTTGGAGATTATGAGACAGAAATTCTTGGCCATTGTCCTTGCGAACAAATTTGACTGTGGAATTGAAGTGCATTAACTAACTAAATGTTTCTAATTTAAAATGCATTAAATAAATCCATGTTGTGCGTGAGAAATCATCAACGATAGTAAAGAAATAATGAGCACCAAGAATAGAAGTAGTAGAATATCCACCCCAAATATCACAATAAAGTCGATTAAAAGGAATCGTACTTTTATTAGCATTAATTTGAAATGGTAAACGGGTGTGCTTAGATCAAACACAAATATCACAATGAGAAATAGTACAAGGACTATTAAAAATAGAGGGAAGAAGAAAGTTGGAAGGATGACCTAGACGTTGATGCCATAAGGTCTTATTATCAGGTTTGTGAGCGGAGAAGGCAACGGATTGTTGGGAACGAAAGATGTAGAGTCCATTGCAAGCTTCATCCACTCCAATCAGCCTCGTCAATTGATGGTCCTGAAAAAAAAAACATTAGAGGATGAGAAAGTGACAACACAGGATAAGTGGCTTGTTATTTGAGGGATAGAGAGGAGATTATAATGAAATGAAGGGACAAATAAGACATTTGACGGTTACGGATAGAGGGATGGAGTCGACTCCTTCAACTGGGATGGTCTCTCCCATGGGCAAACTGACCTGCCGAGCCATGGGTGGCTCTCGAAGGTCCAAGAAAAGGGATCGATAGTGGCTCATGTGATCATTAGCGCCGCAGTCGATGATCCAGTCCTTCTGGGGGTCGAAAATGGGAGGGATTGTGGAGGAGTTACCCACAAAGTTGGCTGTCAAAGGAGAAGGGTGAAGCAAACTCATTAGTTGCTGGTAGCTTTCTGGAGAGAGACTTGGTACTGGGTTTGAGAGGGAGGCGTTGGCGAGAATGAATGGGGAAGAAGGGTTGGGAGAATCTATGGAGGATGCCATCGACAAGAAAATAGAGGTATCTTTTAGGATCTTATTTGGGCTGATACCATGTTAAAAGAAGAATTGGTAAAAGGTTTCATATATTTCTCATTGATCTTTGTAAGAATATATAGACATCCGAATATGACTTTACATGGAAAGAAAATAAAATCAGCTTTACAAATCAGTTATACAAGTAAACATATATTCTATAATGGTGAGATTACTAGAATCATGGAGTTGCTAGAATCATAGAATTGCTAGAATCATGGGGTTGCTAGTCTGTAATAAGGAGGACGTCGTGGTCGCACTGGCTGGAGAGGTAATTTCTGTAGACCTCAAGGCCAGAACCCCACAGCTTACTCCTCACATCCTATTTGCCAGGTTTGCAATAAACCGGGCCACCTAGCTGTCAACTGTTGATGACTTGAATAATTTAATATATTTTATCACTTCTCAACTTTAAATATTAGTCTAATTTTATTTATTTTTATTGATTTTAGATTTCATTATCATCATTTAAATTTTATTGCAGATTTCAAAAAAAGAAAATCTAAATTTTAGAAGCCCATCATCTAAGGACTCATTCTCATTTAAATGAAAAGTTTGACATTATAAAAAATAAAACTCAAAGAGAGTTTTATGTAGATGAATGACACGCACCAGCAGGATTTATTTTATGGGCCATCTCAAACGGATATATATGTAAAAAGCAAGTGGTTTCCTAGGCTTTAGACTCTGGCATGCAATACGGGCATTTATTTTTTATTTTGAATGAAGACGTGGGATAGCTGGACTCTTGAACGAGATGGACTTTCTTTGGTTTGACTTGGTCTACACAACACAAACGGAGAGGGGGAAATTGAGTCTTTCAGTTTGACTTCTTCATGGAAGGAAGCAGCCGGATTGGCCTTGGGACGCATGCACGAACGAAAAGGCCACTGGAGCTTTTGGTTTGACTCAATCAAAACTACGGACGCACAGGCGAAAAAGA